>DWPV01002799.1:0-16444 GCA_018251915.1 Urbanus proteus proteus
TTATGGAGAAGAAGCGGCGCAAGAAACTCCATAACACACATCTTTTAAAAAAAGGGTTTCAGTTACAATGGCTACTTACTCTTATTTCCCGCTATTCCGCTCCGCTCATCACTAACCATTATCTTACATAACAAAGTACCCCAAAACGGAACCGCGGTCGCGGACGAGACATCTGTAAATATTTGAAATACAGCTTTGTACTGGAAGATATTAAATTCGTTCAAAGGTCCAAGTTCTGAAGGAGGGTCTGAGCTACGGGATTAATTTTGCAGATGTCTGTTTATTTTTATACCAAGTAACAAGGCACCGCAGGATTTAATCCAGCTCTAAAGGACAATAATGTTTTAGGTGACTTTGCCCGAGGTTATATAAAATATTTTTTGAATAACGCATTTTCATATTTCCTCCCTTTAAAGAATACTTATTTATAAACATTTGACAATATCGGGACATTGACGATATATATTAATAGCTACACAAATATCAAACTCTGGTAGCATACTAACCCACACCCCTAAGATAGCAATATACCTAATACAGATTTTGGTAACATTATAAAAATATACTGCAAGCTTTTCTCAGTTACAAACAAGTGGTAGAACACTTTGTGGTATGACTCCGAAGGTACCCCCACCATAAGAGGCCTGGAGGGTACTCCACAACGCTGCTCCAATGCGTGTTGGTGGAGAGGGTATGGGTTAGTGTCCAACCCGTGTCGAATGTTTTCAAACCGTCCATAAGACCCCCGACAAGGTTTAACGACCGCTATCCAATGATAAAAACCGGGACCAACAGCTTAATGTGCCCTTCAAAGTACCGAAATGCGCATGAAAATTTTACCACTAGCGGTCACCCATCCATCTACCGACAGAGCCTGACGTTGCTTAACTTTGTAAATCGGTTAAGATCTACACAATCCGCACGGCAAAGGATTACCACTGAACAACTTTCCTCAAGCAACAAAGGAATACAGTCAACAAAATAATGGCCCCGCCACAGATCGCATCCAAGTGGATGGAAAATTACCTCTCTACCTAATGAAAGGCACTCTTACCAAGAGGGCGTTTATGTCAACGACTCCTACTTCCACGAAGAGGCTGCGCTTTTGGGAGCAGGAGTGAAACTTAGCCGAAAATACGAATTTGAAAGGAAATACAGAAATTGCATATCTTGACCTACATGTTTTGTATGCGGGTCTGTTGTGAATCAGCCGCGCTTGTTCTAAAATTTTGGGTTTTAGAATGAAATATACTCGAATTTTGCTCGCGTTTATTGTAAGGAAAATATTTGGCTCACAGATGGTTACTCTGAATAAAGTAAGTGAAAATTTAATTTTCATATTTTTACACGAAATTGAAACTTGCATAGATACATATTAGAGTTAATTATTAATAAAATATAATTTGACCCTACCACCTTCATGACAAATTATAATATAGAGGTAATTACCTCTATATTATAATTTGTCATCATTTTACCTTTACATAATATTATATTAATTATATACAGCCGCAGAACTTAAAAGGAAAATAAAATTAAGGATTTACGACGCCGACTTCCTTTGTGATTTCAGGCTTCCAGAGTTTAAAGCAAATTATATTAAAAAGCTTTTCCGTCGAAAGAAACAAGCATTCCACCGTAATATCTTTTGTTACAACGACTATGAAAGTTTATTATAAACTATGTTTATAATGTTAAGTAAATATATTAATAACTAACCACTTTTGATATATTCAGACTGAAACACGATCACAGGATGATCTGTGGCAATACTTTTTTTTAATAAAAGCTTTTAAAATCCTTTCAAATATTTTAAAAGTACCAAATTTTGTGTATTTTATATTCGCTTTAATCCCAATTCTACATGTCTGATTATTTTACTACCTAGCGTAGCATTGGTTTGTCTGAATACGCGTCAACGTGTTAGTGTCCATCATAAAACTATGTATTGATTTTTGGCGCTCGGACTATTAAAGTGCATTATTTACTACTGCATATGCCCTGTATATGTGTATATATACAGTGGCAGGAGTATATATTGTAGATAATAAGTTCACAATACGTTAGTAGTTTCTGAAATATGCATATGATTATAAAAAATGTATACAACTTAAATGCACGAGAAAATGAAAATTAAATGAAATACAATGAAAACTTAAAAAATAATTCTTGGAAAGAATCCATTTTAAATAGAATATTTTTGTTTTTGATTTTGAAAAGCTAACCTTCTCAGTCCCCAGAAGTGGTATTACTGTAAGCCACAGCCGACTGTGTGCTGATTAGATCGCATAAAAAACAGGAACCATTTTCGTCCCGAACTAAAAAATCAGCACTCAACTACATAAAATCAATAAACTATTAAATATTTTTGTTACGCGGTACCACTTTACCACTTATGAATTTCCACAAAAACCTAGTTACAATAAAATTCCAATGAAATTCGTTACACAATGTTTAAAACATTTTTACGAACAATCAGGCAAATTGTACAATGAACATTTGCTACAGTTGTTACTGATACGCTTAATTGAGGTATCGGAAATATTCTATTGCTTTTCCAAACAAACTGTGGAAATAAAACTGAAATTTTGAATCTCAATTACGTTGAATGCTACAATGTACAATGAACATTTGATTCGAATAATTTTATTCCACTGTAAAAAAGTCATGGCTTAGTATCGGTTTATTGTACGGAGGGTACATTTGAACTCTTTTGAAGTGATGTGCTTATAACAAATGAGTAAGGAATTATAATCAAAATATCATAAATAGTTGCATATATAGATAGATACATTCTACATGTTCTGGTCTACTTGTTCTAGGTACGCTTATTTCCTAAAAAAAAGTTCTCAAATGTGTGTTCTCAAGTGTTTCAATCCAACTTAACAAACTTGGTAAACTTTTTAAAATCTTTTTACTATAAATTAATAGATAATTGTTATTAAAAACCATAAAAAATATTCAAAATAAGAACAGCACATAAAACAGTTGTAAACCAGAAATAAAAGTCCATATTAAATGAAACGTCTCTGAAAACAAACAAAAGCGGTGGAGAATTCCGTTTTATATTCAGTGCCCTCCCGTTTGTTCAAGAAAAACTACATAAGTGAATGCTGACCGAGAGCGTATCGTAAATACTCGCTTACTGGCTTGCTGTACTATAAGCGATAAAATACAAGCGATAAAATAGCAGTGATAAAAGTGGTTTGAATTTTGGCATCTCAATGGAGTAGTACGAGTTAGAATTTATTCGTCTGAAATCGTTAAGTCTAGCAATTCGCAAATTCGCACTTGCCTAACATTATGGACTATGACCTAAACTCGACTCTATCTATCTCTCAGCCTTTAATTGTCCACTGCTGAACATAGGCCTCCCCTAATTTACGCCACTCCGCCCGGTCCTGAGCCGTCTGTATCCAGCGATTTCCCGCCGTCTTCTTCCTCACTCACTTAAGAAAACTACTTACTCTAAAACATAACATCGAAGACCCGTAACCCAGTAGTAAGACAATAAAAAGTTGACGACATTAAAAGTTTCTATCTTTCAACAAAGTCGCGCGGAGCACTTTTCAGCAATAATCACTATTGAACACGACGACGATGCGTTAAACGCGTGAAAAAGTATAAGTGTTTATAAATTAAAGATTGAGATGGGTGACCGCTAATTCACCCACCTCAATCTTTAATTTAGAACATTTCTTACAATGTAAACAAGACGCAAAGTGATACACATTTCCACTTTTTTGTCAGGCACAAACTTGCACCATTATTTATCTTGGCATTTGATATTTACTCGCTACTCGCTAACGATAAGTCAAGTTCTCTATTTCAATTTACACTAGCGAACTTTACAGCTCTCTCAACAAGTGTCTTTTTATTTTTAATAGTCAACAACAAACCTCGTTATTTAATTAACGTTTTACTAAAGCTTTGAAGTTTCTTTAAGGTAAATAACTTTTCAAATAATATAACTTCCACGCTAAGAAAAAAGAAAAGGCTTTTTACTAAAAAGAAAATTAAGAAAACCCTTTTTATTTGATACTTACTTTAATATAACAAAGTAAATTAATAATTAATTATCTTTGTTTGTCGTCTAAATTAGCAATAGAATATTAATTAAATAGAATTTGCCAGTCGAACGCTATGTATAGGTACTTGCAAAAATAATAACGTTGAGTAAATATGAACGTCCCGATATAAAACATCATAATAGAATTTCAATGCCTCTCTATTTGAACATTAGGTACCTAATTGTAGGTACCCGTTTTATGAAACTTAATTATTAATTATTGTGGTGGCACCACAGTTTGTAATATCTATCTGTAATCACCTCCTATCTAAAGTAGAACTATTCTAAAAGAACGGTAATATTATGTGCCATAATATTCTATTTCACAAAGATAGTAGAACACTATGTGGTTCGCAGCACCATCGCCACACCTATTTCTGCCTTATAACAGCAGTGTTAAGCGTTGTTGTGTTCTGGTCTAAAGGGTGTGGTAAGGGAAACATACTGGCGTTCCAACTCAGTCCTCAGGGGTAGCAACGCATTTGTGGGCAACCTCAGGTAGGACCTTGATCTTATCTAGGGTTGTTTACAGATGTCCATGGACGGCAGTGTCCACTTACCACCAGGTGGATTGCATGCTCGTTTTATACTTCCATCATAAATATAAAAACAAATTTATTTCACATTTATATGATAACGGAAAATGATTTTGATCAGACAGATTATTCACATTGTACTACAATTTCCCGAACGCTTATATATTTGCATATTTTATGGAGGCTTATGAACGTGGTTAAAGAATTTAGAAGCGGGTCTTAGTAGGCTTTGATGGCATTAAAGGGTAACGAAATATTCAAGACGTTTTCCTTGTATGTGATTTATTAAATATCAAGTCGAGGTTTCTTTGAATACGTCACTCAACTTGTAAAACGTAACGTTTTTATAAATGTGAGGTAGCAACGAGTATGCTTCCCACCTAATGGTAAGTGGCCACTGCCGCCCTGATGAACCAGTAATCAATCCCAAATAATCACAGTCATATTCGAGGACTAAGTTAGAACGCCTCAGATAAATATGTCTCCATTATTACACTCTTTAAACCAGAACACAGCAACGCCTGCAAATTTAACTTAACTTAAATGCATTTAAGTAGAGAAATGTACGTGTGACGGTAGTTCCGCCGTAGTCGAACCACAAAAGGTTCTATCGTCTTATAAACTAACTTTTTTAATAAATATGATTAATATATGTGTACTTATTTAGCAATGTTTCAATTATTTTGACCGTAGTTTCATTTTCGCATTCCAACCTTCTTTCCAGTAAACACTGAGAATGTTCATAATGAAAGTACAAGGCCTATAAAAGAAAATTAAACCTTAATCCAAAAAGATTTTTTCAACAGTTTATTTCAAAGACGTAAATTTTTTGGAAGTTTTCAAAAAGTGGATATGGGTGGTTATGGTAAAAGAAAATCCACCTTTTCTGATAGTTGCCGAAGATAAAAACAACGATGTATGCTCGAAAAACTGTACCATCTTGACGCAGGCGGGTAAAAACTGATTAAATATGTAAAACATTGCTTCTCGCTTTACATCCGCGGTGAGACGAGGCAGCCAGTTAAGGGAATATTAATTAAATTCCGCGTAACGTCAGTCAGAGTACTACACGAACATCGGCTGTTCCGAATTTAGTACTGCGGCTTCGAAGGCGACATGTGGCGTGGCCCTAATTGGATTTCTGAGATGTTTGAGTGTTCAAAATCAGAGGAAATGAAGCATTTCCTTAACTTGCAATTACGTTTCGGAGGTAACACTTCGAAGGTGACACCGCCACCGCCGTATAGTTACAACAGTTTTAATTGCTGTTGTGTTCTAGTTTAAAATGTGGTAAAGGAGACTTCGTAGCGTTCCAACTTAATCTTCAAAGGTAGCAAGTATCAACAGATCTACCGCCCACGTCAAAGAAGTCTTTTAAGATCTTGGGTTGATTACAAATGTTAATGGACAATTGCCACAATCAACAAGACGGATTGCATGGTATTTTTACTGATTTTGCGAATGATAGTCATTTAGGTGCTTATGAGCTAGTCATTGCTACTTTAATTTCATCATAAATAATCAAGATTTCTCCAAACCCATTCTAAGCTTTTCCAAAAAATCTGTAGCTCCTAAATCAATTCTAATATCCATAATATTTCAAATATAACACGGAGAACAATCAAACTGCCATCAAGATAAATTAGGGCTTCGGATAGTGGAGAGCATCCAATGAATACCTAACAAGACGGTACATTCATATTCAAATACTGGAAGGCTGAACATTAAACGTGCATAGTAATTATGCTAATGTTAGTTTAAAGGTAATCTCTCTGATTCAACTGATTGTTGAAGCGCGTGTAATCCTGCGACTTGTGTAGTCAACCGATCTAAGAAGTTAAGCAACGTTGGCCGCGGTCGGTAGATGGATGGGTGACCACTAGTGGAAAAATTCCATGCATGCTTCCGTGCTTTAGTGAGCGCGTTAAACAGTCAGTACCGGTTGTTACAATTGAATAGCAGTCGTTAAACGTCGGAGGCCGTATGTGCGTGAAGGGTAATGAAAACATTCGACATTTTTATTTTCCGCTGCTGACCCAGGGTCCTTTTCTATGACTGATTCTTAGGAAGAAGAGGAGGTATAGTGTAGTAAATACTCTCCCCTACTCCGTCCTCCATCGGCACTATGTTAAAACCAACTCAACGATCGGGAAACTTAAACTCAGGGATTCGTGAAAACCTTTCACTACAAAATACTGAATTCCAGCTACAGTCTTCCTAATCCTGATGTGACGGTTCCCAATAATCAACAATGAATACCATTTGAATATTTAACGTCTTAATCTGTTGTACCCGAGACGTTCATGTTTGCCTAAGTAAGGAATTCAAATGTCTCATTTTAATACATTAACTCCTGCCTAATCCTACGCTGCAGTGTCAGCGAGCGAGCGAATAATATCTGTGCTATATTATTTAAAAAAATGCACTTAATGGATCTTCTAATGTTAAGATGTCATTAGTTTTAGGAATATAATGAAAATAATTTGTTTTAAGCTAATGGCAAGACTACCTTTAAATAAAGACAAAGAACGTGAAGAGACATTCTAATAGGGTCAGTAAAAAATAATTTAAATCAATTTATATAAATGTTATTTCAGTACATAGTCCTGAAGTAGGCGCTCACATAATATATTTCGCTGAATTACGGAGTAAACTATGCCAATATGAGCGCCGATTAAAATTATTTTTTTGCCTTAAACATTTAAAATTAAATGGCGTTATATTTTAATTCAAATCGAATAATAAAACTTCACTATCACTTGCCTTCACTATCACTACATAGTATAAAACAGTAGTATTCCGCTGTCTGTCTCTATGTACGATCTTAGATCTTCAAACTACGGAACGGATTTTGTTGCGGTTTATTTCAATAAATAGTAAATCAAAAGTAAGGTTTATATGTAATTTAATGCGCGCGTAGCCGCGGGAGAACGCCAGTATCTCAATATACCTCTGACAATTATATGCATCTAATTTAATGCTTTGTTAAAATATATTCTGTAGAAACATTTCCGTATTCTGTTCCGTCCCCGTCCAAAATTCCAACAAGAGTTAGTTTCTCTTATACCAAAGTCGAAAATTCCAGATTCTTGTAAAACCGAGTAGATCTGTATACAGATACCGCATCAAAAGGACAGAAATGCAAGATGAAAAGTGGTTAGAAAATGTTCCAAACTCTGTTTCACGACATCTACCTTTATAGTGAAGAGATTTAAGTTACTTATTATAAGGAGTAAATTAATTTAAACATAATACTATATTTTTATTAAAATTGTCCTTTAAACATTGCGTGTACTACTTCTTCTTAATAAATTCCTTCATATGAAAAGCATATAAATTTAAGAAACAAAAAATTGTCTGCAAACAGTATGATACCACTAAAATTTGACTTAATCAAAGTCTTGAAGACAATTTACAATTTGGATTACATAAAATTATTTGCCTTATATTTCGATGTGCTTTCATAATTAAAGTCAAAGAGCACTATTCTATCAAACTGAAGAAGAGCAGTGATACCTATAAATAAAATTATCTGACAACATTTATTTCCAAAATCGATAGAAACAGTCGAGCCTAGAAATTTAACAACGACAAAAATAGGTCAGAGCAGCGGCCATTACGTCACAAAACTTACAAAGGACCCCTTGAAACTTCCCCGATTCTTCGACGACACGAATGATTAATTTTGGGTTATTGAAAACTTTGTTCAACTTTCGCTTTTGTTTGCAACTTAGTTTATTATGATCTTCAGTATTGTGATCTTTGCAATCACGTTATGGCTTGCCTTTTGTCTTGTGAAGTTAGAAATCTTGTTTAAAATGTTATTAAATTTATTTGTATTATCAGTTTTCGCATTCATTTTACCCGCTTTAACAGATAAAGTCTCATATGCAAAATTGCATATATCTACACCAACAGATCTGTTAGTCTTAGAGATTTTAAAACTGAACTCCGTGCAGATTTTTTAAAATTAATACTTTTTTTCTACACTCCTATCGCCACTCTAGGATTTTCTCCTGTGGGTACCATGGACACACAAAGATGAATACACAAACACCCAGACCCAGAACAGAAATCTAAATTAATCATTCAGAAACCAGATACCTTGCTACCGAAATACTTTGCCTATTCTGCTATCCAGTTATACCTATTTAGCTAATTAGTTGTCATGTAGGAGTTTGCTCCAAACCGATTATAATCCATTTATCCGCCTATGAGCTTTAAAAACGCCATTTATATCATTTAATTACGTATGATTAAAACTTCGTGTATAATATTTCCATAAAACCAGTCGAAATTAAAAGACATTCGTCATTACAAATTGTAATCTCCAGTTGGCTTGAAACACACTTTCTTAACAAAACTTGTTTCGAGTTGGAACTTAGTAAAACTTGCTTCCTCAAGGAATTAATGCATTCGTTGTCAAGTCTTCAGCTCTCTGCAGTAATTACTTCTCTTCAAGTACTTCAAAACGTAGTAATCTGAGTTATTTATTAGTTTCTGTGACATGTTTCTGTAATAATTAGCTAGAAACATGTTAAACGCTTGATTTTCAAAACAATAACAGCTGCGATAGCTTAACTTGTCCTCTGAAGCACAAAACCGTACATCAAATTTAGGCATCAACGGTCACCCATCCAAATCCCGGCTGCGCTCAAAGTAGCTTAACTTTGTATATCAGTCATGGTTCCGATACTAACTAAACAAACCAAGAGCTATGCGTGCTTTGAAGTATAGAAGTTATCATGCCAGATATTAAAAGTCAGTGAAAACTATTCCAATCGCTAGTCAGACCGTTTATTTTGGAAAGCTCAACCAATAAACTGGCATGAAACGTTAGGATGTAAAATAACTTTTACTGCTAAAGCATTTGATGGAAGACCGTATCGTTATCATCGTTTACTACGCTGGTGTATTAGGTAAAAGTTAGATCTTAAGCGAGTGCCAAGCGATGAAACGTGGAAAAGATGACACATATGTATCGATGTATTGATGGGAGTTGACGAATGATAAGTTATTTTTACATTTAATCCGCTTTAATGCAAGTTTTTTTTATTAATAAAATTTATTAATAAGAAAACCCTAAATAAAGAAATAAAGGTTTTTTTTTTTAATTCTTAATCATTATAATTTACAATAGCCTACAAGAAAACCTACAAAACCTACCAGCTACAATACCTACAAGTCTACAATATTCGGAGAAAGAGTACAAAAATTGGAATGTTCATATCTATCACAGTCAAGTTTTTTGGGTTAGAGTTCTGGTTTGACATGACCGTTCTTTACACTATTCAATTAGTTATCACTTAATACTGAATAAGAACTCGTACGATGCAAGGACTGAGACCGATCTTGTTTTTCTAGGAAGCAACGTCACAATGTGTGGTAGGTGCTGGAACTGCTGGAATAGAGTTCAAGTATAACACGCTCATTTACTATTTCGTAAAAAACTTTAGCTATTCTTATAGCTTATCTTCGCTTATCGGTTCCCGCTTATAGTAGAACACGTCTTCAGCTGGTTGGAGTTTCAATTAAACGACATAATGGGGCCGTAACGCTCCAGCAGTAACATCTTCGCTATAAACCCTGAAAGGATCATTGCGAGATTAATTATAATTTGACGGAAGCGGCTTTACTAGCGGAGCAAGTATAACCGATCTGAAGTTGATTTTATAATGACAGTAGTTTTACTGATCTTAATATTAGTTTTAGTTTTTACCGAAATTGGCTTCGTAACTCCTTTCAGCATTTTTCGATTTTCGTTATAGTTTCAGATTTCGTCATTCATGCACATTTAAAAAATTCACCCTGTATATTTTCCTTCACTTTCTAAAGAAACTTTATTTTTTTTATTACACTGTAAGATTTTAAATGAACTGTTATTAATTAGCGTTTTTGTCGGATTTTTAAAAAGGATTTTTTGTCGGATTTTTTTCTGAAGTTCCTAAAATAACTAGGTAGGTACTGTATTGACAGAAAAGGCTTCAGACATTCTGGCCGATAGTCGCCATGCCCTGAGACGACACTTTTATGGTAAAAAAGACATAAAAAAGGTCCCTTGTAATGGGATAAACGACTTTCCTTTTCCGTTTATAAATTCTTCATTCTTCATAAAGTGTTCCTTCGACGTCGAATTTCATTGAGGTCAGACGAATTTTGCTAAGCCGTGAAAAAATAAAAGTGAAAAATGAAAATTTTATGATTTTTGTTCAAAACTTTAGTTAAAATATGATAAAATATTTCCCTATCTGACCTTAATATTTGAGTAGACACATCATACAAAATCTATATTTATTTCACTTTTGTTATACATTTTTAAACAAACGTAACAAAATATACGAGTAAAAGAGCGAAGAAAGTTTGCGAAATGAAAATGAGTATTTCAACGTTTGGTACGTTCACACGAAATGAGTTGAAACATTCCACAAAATATTTAGCCAACAAAGCAGTATTGCTCTGTAAATTGTTATTACATTGGCGTTGCACCGGCAACTACCTGGAAATGGCCTCCAGCATAGAACATGGCCCGATGCGGCAAAATATTCGCAAAATTGCATTACATATAGCACGAATTTAATTAACTTTTCCGCCGCTGTAGCGTTCGTTAAATTATTTTATTCCAACATTTTTCAGCTTTCCACTTTTATAAAGCAGAAAAATTGAGCACATGGAGTCGCAAATCTATTGCATTATTTTGTATTTAAACAAAACAATAAATAAGATATTAATCTAAGTGCGTACCTAACTTTAATTCTTTATTTACCTTCGTTTATCTAAATGAACTTATTTTGTTTTCTTGCATCATCACTAGGCCTGAAGGAAATGAATACACAAATCAAATATGCAGATTGAGCAACGAACATTTTCTCGTAAATCCATTCGAACATAGCTACAGTAAACTAAATTATACTCATAAATCGTAAGCTAGTTATAAATAAATAGATATTACAGCTTATAATAATAAAGTTTATCGATTTATTGTTGGTTAATTACCAACTATAGATATAGCAAATTTACAAGAAATATTTCAAATATGTAGAAAATTCAATAAAAAGCCGTTCAATTTTGACTTTAATTAATGAAAAATTTAATTACGGTCTACAATACACGAGAAAAATATCTTTGAAATAAAAGGCTGACTGAAATTACTCGCAAGCTTAAAGTACTGTCATCCTTTGACACGAACATCTGCATATTCAGATCGCCGCTGGAATTTTTCGCCTGTCACAGAAAGGCTGGATTTATGCCGAAATTCAGCAATAACTGAATCCGTAAATGTTGGTCCGTCAAATCTCGCTATTTTTTAAAACTAGCGATACCTTTGCCTGTGTTGATTGAATGCAGCAGAACACATGTTTTTAATTTGTTTTCGCTTTACTAGGATAACGTGTTTCTATAAATCATTGAAATTGAAATAAAAATAAAAATACAGTCCACCGAAAAATGGTCGCTACCCATGTTTATATCAACTTTAAATAATTTTAAGCTCTATCTACATCAAGCTGCCCACAGAAACATTGCTAAGCAAAAGTTCCTTGAGTAGGAATGTTTTATATCACTAGTACAGAAGAAAGTAAGTTTACAAATATAAATCGGAAGCAAATATAGCGTTTGTAGTGGTCTTTTTTGTTTTGTGATTTGTTGGAATAATTAAAAAAAATATTTAAAGGTAACTTTGTGGTTCAACTCTGAGGGCACCATCGCCCAAACAGTGTGTGCTTATTAAAAACAGTGTTATGATTGCTGTTCTGGTATAATGGGTGTGGTTAGATTAGGTTAGAGTTAGGTTAGGAATAAGTTAGGTACTTATTACTGGCTTTTGAACTAAACCCTTCAGAGTAGCATGTTAGCAACGTATCTGTAGGATACCGACATCAAGTAGGATTTTATCTTATCTGGGGTTCATAATGAACTGCATTCTCGTATACTCCTTCATTATTAAAAGCCAAAATTCCGATCACAATCAGAACTGCACCGTTCAATGTCGTGAAAAATGTGCATGTTTCGACGCTATAAAGTTTCGCGGGAGTTATATTGTAATTTGCTTTAAAAGTCTGAATTTATAGACAGGAAGCCGGTGCCGTAAACTGCTTTCAACTGGCTCTGACGCCGTTCATGCGAATAAATACACTCTAGTGTTGTATCGAATATTCGCATTCGCAATGTTCGCCTAAGTTCGACATTCGCATTCGCAAGAAAAGATGCGAATGTTTTGGTTAAATTGATAATTGTTCTGGTCAAATAAATATAAATGAAACTGAAAAATCAACATAATTAATTCTTAATTATAATAAAAAAATTATATATTTTGTAAAAAAGTCAAAATAACAATAACTTATTGAAATAGTTCTTTTTATTACTAACTTGATTAATTAGTCAACCAGATATTAAGTGACCACTGGCGCCCATGGACATTTGTAATCAACCCCAGATAAGAACAGAGTCTTACTTGATCAAATGGTTTGCGAATATTTGAGACAAATACACGCATTCGCGTTCGCGAGTACGAAAAATCCATTCTTTACATCACTAATACACTCTAGTATAGTAATAACAGTTTTTTAGCAGTGCGAAGTGTTTAACAAGTAGGTTAACTACTGGTAAGCGGCACTCTTCGTTATTGAGAACGTTGGATTTTATGTCTTGAAATTTCCCCTAATTTTGCGACTGCATAGATAGTCCGCAACTTTATGAACTACCGCATGGAAACATTTTTGGTTTCTAAGCTAGTGTATTACATTTAATAGGTTAACTTAGGCTGAACGCATATTGACTTACATATGAGTTATGTATACAAATATATATACTTAGGTATATTTCTTAAACGACTGGTAGATTTTAGGAATCCCAAAAACATTTCAGAGTTACCCTACTTATTACTATACCCGTCTACGCAGACGCATCGACATTCATTATTTTGTAAACTATTGGCTTAATTAAACAAATACTTACTAATATCCAATGTGCAGTCAGCCTTAATATGAGTAAAAGGCGGATCTAATTTTGCTTGATTTTTTGCAATTTCTTTTACAAGCTCGCTGCGATTACGTTACTACGTTTTGGTATAAACAACGGACTTAGCATAACACTAGCTTTAACTAACCTCTTCAACGAGGGCTGATAGTTAAGACAATAGTATTAACTTTACATCAAGTTTAATAAAAATATTGACCCTTAAGTATTGAGAGTTGAGATAGAAAATCTCCATATTGCTTGCGCGGTGAATTTTCTTCAAATTTATTCATTAAATAATTAAATCATTTATTGATGTAAATATAGCGGTTTCATAAATAATTTAGTAGTTAATTTGAATATGAAAGATAACTGAGCAAGGATTGGTGTTAGACAAAAAGCAATTTTATTGTAATGATCCATCGAAATTCCGTATTTAGCGAAACAATCAACGCTGCGAAAACAACTGATTGAAACATTAATTATTCAAATCGTGATATAATAATCACAATATAATAATATATAAAAATATTATGAAGACTTTAGACTTATTTAATTTACTATATTTGATTCAAACGTATTTTTACGATTGACAATAACTTTAATATTTGAAACGAGCCGAAAAAAATAATCTACCTCTCTTCCAGTGTATATCGGAGAAGCTAGTGAATAGTTTCTTGTAATAATATCGATTAAGAACTGCACAAGCTTCTGCTTCCCTTTTAGTACTGATAACTTAAGAGTTTTGTGGTCGTTAAACCTGCAACTATCAAAAAGACAAACGGCTACTACATAAAAGTAAGCGTAACATTTTAGTACTAGTAACGGTTTCCCGGTACTCAGTCACCGAAGTGCAGCGGTAAATATTTAGTAAGACGTCACTTTAAACAAACAGCGCCGGAGTGCTGTTTAATATTCAGCGCCCTCTTGTTTACCGGACAGCAACTACGGGAATGTTGACTTAAGATCGTAAATAAGTCGCTCAAAAAATACCATTATTTAGCTTAATTTTTCGGAGTTTTTTTTTGTTGAATGCCTCACTTATCAGATCAAATTCAAATCACTGACTTGATTTGATTTGATCTGATAAATGAGGTCTAATAGGTTACAAGCCTTTTTCCTACAGATTGAGCGATGTATAATTCTATAAACAACTGAGGATGGCCTGCAGAAGACTCCGCTTTGCTGCTCCAATGACATTGTTAAAGTATTTCATGTACTTTTGGTTGTAATTTTCTAGGTAATAAGACAGGTGGGATTCGACCGGCGAGATTCCATCGCCACCTATGTATTTTTAACAAGAAGCAGCCTTGGTATCTTTTATGATAGATTGTATGGCTTTTATAAATCAATCCTATTAAATTTTGTTAAGCATTGCTTCCATAATAAATTCACTTTTAAATTTAAATTTCTTGTACAGTTATAACGAAAGGCTTCATAAAACTTTGAAGAAGTAGGAATTTGTAGTAAAGAAAGACTGCAAGAGAAATATAAAGGATATGAATATAGGTCGGGCTCGTTCGTATGTGCTCATTTCCTGTATTATTTCCGCCTTTGAGGTTGTACGTGAAGTTTTCAAAGAGCCAGTGCAGGTCCTACTTAGCTGTCCTCGTACGGAGTACTCCCATGCTTGAGAAGAGACGCTTTTAAAGCCATTTAAATGCCTTAACCCAAGTTATTCCCTCTAAATACGTGAAGGATTCCGTATATAGCCTTAAGACTAGTCTTTCGTACTTAGGATTTCGTACTCAAACGGCGAAGCCCTGTAAATAAATATAAAATAATAACGCTTCATATTCATAGCCCCACACTACGATTCCCTGTGTCGTGGGTGCCATGGACAACACGCAAGACAAGGACACACACCCAGACCAAGAACGGAAATTTAAACTCATCATTCAAATTTTCGCTTCGATGGGAATCAAACCCAGGACCCTCGGATTAGCGCACCGGCGCGTTAACCATTGCGCCATCGAGATATAGTATCATCCCATCAATTTGCTTGTTTTGGCAAATGCAAATAAAAAACAACATACCCACTTGTAAACCCGTATTAGATTACCTAGTGGTTTTATAAAACAACAAAATCTTCCGTGACCCGAGGTGTATAAATAAATTGATGGTATAAACAAGTAATGCCACAAACCTGTTTCCGACTTTTCTAACCGCCGGCTCACATGATAGAGTAGTTTGATTATGTTAGAGGTAGTTACAAGAACATGTGCCTTATGAGGTTTTTAAAAGGATTTTAAGAAGTGACTGAAGAGTCTATACAAATAAATAGAATTGAAGTGTCTGTTTGTGATTTCGAAGTATTTTTTACTTAATGTATATGAAAGTATACACGATACCTACATATAAAGAAAATGCAATTTAAAAAAAATCTGTCTGTCTTTTTGGCTGTCTTCTAAACGGGTGGACCGATTTTGACGGGATTTTCACTGGAAGATATCTGAAGGTGTAAGGCGTAACGAAGGCTATTTTAATTTTGGAAAAAAGCATTGGCGCGCGCGCATCTCGCTTGTGGCCGCCGTTGCGGGAGGGCCGGGGAACGCCTGTGTTGCATCAGCTAGTATTAACTAAAGAACAAATGGTGTGAAAGGTGGACGAACCGTTTAGCATCACAGCTACATCTATTTTTATTTAAAACCAAAAGTGTTCTATACGTGATGAATGAATATGAATTGATGTGGTAAGACAAACACGCTTATCAAGGGCGTTCCAACTTAGTTCTCAAGATTAGCGACGCATCTATGGCTAACCTCAGAGATGACTTATTATTCAGATAGGTAGAGGTTTTTTTCTTTCTTATCAGATATCTTTGGGCCGCAGTGGCCATCTGCTATAGAGCGAATTGCAAAAAAAAATTTACGAAAAAAAGAAAATT
>DWPV01002800.1:0-16443 GCA_018251915.1 Urbanus proteus proteus
GTGCTCATTGGTTCCATTTAATAAGATCGGTGACCACTTTACCTGCCTAGGCTACTTTACCCGACCTTCCCCTAATGGGGTACATGTATACCACACTTTGTATTATAATGTTGTATTTTATTACCTACTTATAGTTTATACATGTACTATATTTTATTTATACAAACATTATTATACACTTTATGCAAAGTTCAAGAAAACTCTACTGTCCGCAGTTTGCATGAAAAGCGTAAGTTTCCGATTTGATTTTCATAAGTAGTTACAAGCTACGGCGTAGCGAAGGCGACGTAGGCTACTTACAGCAGATAGGTTCTAAATTATTTATTTAGCTTTTTGTATACCTAGTGCCTTGAAAGTTTTGCGCAAGATATTAAGGATTATAATTGAGGAGGTAAGATATTTATAGAAGCATTCGATTAATTTAGAATTCATCAGAGCTAATTTCAACCAATATTTTTTTCTTTAAAAACTCGATAACATTATTTAGAACATGTGGCGCCATCTCTTGACGAGTAGTGAGAGGTCGCCATCATAAAATCGTTGCTACGCCGTTTTTTTGTTCATTTAAACTTAAACTGATTAAGGGGCACGATTATATAATTATAAATTGCATATAAAATGTAATATAACTATATTACAATAATTTATCAACCCTATTTTCTTAATAAAACCACGATATTGGCAAGAACTGTCCACGGCTTGCATAAGTCTTCTTTCTTTGTGGACGCAAAGTAATAGCACTTTTATGAAATTTGATATTATGGCACTAAAGCCGTATTTTGCGCCTTCCGTGGATTCTTCATTAATTATTCTAGTGAATATAAGTACTTTTACTAACTAATTAAGGTTATGGTCTATAAATAGCGAAAGAGCGTCTCTTTTACTTTCTGTTATAAAACGTAGCGTTAAAGAGACGTTATACTTCATGATAGGTAGACACCGGGGACAGTGGATATTTACTATAATGTCTACTCAAGAAGTCACCATTGCATCGTTACTTTTGAAGAAGAGCCCTTTCGCATCTTTTTTGAAAAACATCGATAATTATACGTAGGTTGTATGTACAAAAGGTAGTACAAATTACACGCAAACCAAGCCATGGAGGACTGGAGACCCGATAATAAGGACTTTCATTTGATTGCGAATAAAGACACGTAGGCACAAGGTCAAATAGATCCTCGGAGTACTTATCAGTGCAAATCCGGTAAAACCCGCAAGGGAAACCGTGTCCTTCCGTAGGCTTAAAGTTTCTCATCGGAGATCCATACCAACATTGCTAAGGATTCGGACTGCTTGATGTTGTACAGAGTTAAGTAAACTTATAATTCAAAGCTTTTAAGAGAAAAAAATAACAGTGACATATCTATCTAAGGAACTTACATAATACAGAATCTTTACGCGTATGATTTTACGTCATTTAAATATTGCATGACATCTGCAAACGTTAAAGACTCTTCTTTAACATGAAGTGCATCAATAGTAAGATTACTGCTTATTTATTACATATTTATAATTATACATAGGTATAGGTATTTTTACATATTTGAAGTAGTTGAAAATACTATTGAGATAAACCGTCGATCAAAGCAGGGTCGCGTTCGTCCGGGGTAGTAATGTCATCTCTAAACGGGTCACTGACTACTTTACGCATCAGTTGATTTGACACAATTTCTTGTAGCTAAATGTTAGGTCTTCTTAAATATTTACATATATGAAATTCATGTCTTCTTTTGAATAGGTACGTTTATATCACGTATATTTTGCGAATATCTACCTAACTACATATATTAAGCGTGTATCTACACGTATTTACCTACCTAAATAATATGCTTTTTCATAAAATGCGAAGCAATGAACTTGTTAACTATTATAGACGAGTAGATAGATACGTTTTCAGCGTTTGCTCTCTAATTGTTCTCCTGTAGTATTTAAACTAAAACTTAGGTCGGATTAAAATTAATTAATTAAGATAGTAGTTAGGTATTCCATTAGGTACTTGAGTGAAGTTATAGTTGTTTCAGTTTATTTTTGTGCTTATGTATTTATTATAGAGACTAATAAAGATTTCAACGTGAAATAGTCAAATGAAAATTTTATGGAATTTTAAAAAGTTCAGCTTAATTTTAATCAATAAATTAGGTGCTACCTACCTAAATGATAAAACAGTAAAGTACATATACATAGTTAAATACGATTGTAAGAGGTATAGAAATTAATCGCGCTCATAAAAAGCAAAAATATCCAATACTTAAATACTGTGCATTTACGTATACTATTATATTAATAGTATACGTAAATGCACAGTATTTAAGTATTGAAATATAAATAGATGAATTTAAATTAAATATAAAGATGAATTTAATTATAATATTCTGACTTTGTAAGTACGTAACTTTATTTGGAATTTAAAAATTTGAATAGTCAATTTTAAATTTAGAATGTTCTATGAGGATTTTTCATTTGAGCGTAATACCTATTAAAAAAGATAGTTACAACAAGTACAAGTAGACAAAAGGTTAATTTATTTTAAAAAATATTTTGATGAAAATTTTGTAATAACAATGAATGCTAAGTTTTTTTTATTAATGGAGTGGTACGAAGATTGGAGTTATATTGATAATTGTATTTGGGTAAGTTTAACATTAATGTATTAATTATGGATACCATTTGAAGCTTACTACAAATACATACAAGCAAGTTAATATAATATATACTATTGCTTTTAACCAAATTTTTCAAACCATTTGCCTTTAAACATCGTTAATTGTGTTACTAGTACTGATTGTCCCATTCCGTAGCATATTCTAGTAAACATTTGATCATGCAGTGTTTAATCATTTTTTAACCACCCCTGTTCATTATATTAAGTACAGGCGCTATTACACTTACTTTTATTAATCCATCCCCATTTTTTAAATCTTGCTGAAAACAAATATTAATTTCATTTAACATAATTATAATTTAAAATACTAGAACTGTGTAGGCTTAAGACGTACGTATAATATATAACGTACGTATATAATTATACGTTCTGGTTGCATTAGGAACTTACTGAATTTAAACATTATATTTTACGTTAAGTCGCAAAATTAAATCACGAAGGATACTTTGCTACTTTGCGTGCTTGTGTCGTCACCTAGCGGACAATCGTATGAATTACTCACTCACTGACGAGAATAGTTAAAGTGGCCGAGACGGTGCACCTTGTTAGAAATCACCGCGCCCCAACTGAGTCAGTGCGGTAATCAGCGCCGCTCACCAAATCCTAACCTTCAAGCGAAACAGATGGCGTTAGTTGCTAGTGGCGAACATAGGTTGCGAGTTTTATTTTATTACCTACCTCTTGGTTTACCAATTTGCAATATTTAAACAAGCGTACTTAAAACTTATGTAGGTAAATAAATAATACCGGCATGTGCAAATGTTCGGTACATTAGCCCCTTTAGTACCTAGGTAGGCACTTTATTTTATAACTACACTATCTAATTCTAGTACTAGTTCTAGTTATTTATTTAAAATTATATAGCTGAATAGATATAATAGAAATCGTGCAAGTTAGGTAAAATATAATGCATATACCCAGAGATTTAATACATAATATATGATAATATTTTTGTTAATTATCTACATTTACATCCATTCCATAAGCTTTATATGATTTTTTGTGTCGAAAGTCAGGTAGATCGCATGTAACTCTCGTACATGTTGGCCATGAGTACCTTCCATGACCTCAAAGGTCTTAATTCATTTTTTCCATTAGGTAGGTACCTATAAGTATAACTAACATGTCGTTATATTTTTAATAGTGTTTTTATGAAAAACTTAGATACTATAAATTTATGTGCTCCTTGAAAATATGATGTGTGTTATTAAGGGTTTTGGAACAGACCCACATTTAGATCTATTTAGTATTCTACGTGTATTGCAGGATGCGGCTTGAATCTTTATGAATAAATAATTCAAAAACACAATAGCAGGTAGGTAACGAAAATAATGATTGTACACACACACAGTAGAGACAGTTGGTAGAAAAGTATAGTGTGACACTCATGTTATTTTTTGACGGAAGCGTGTTATTTTACACTTCTTTCAGTCCATATACCATACCGTTGTCAGACTCTGAAGAGGTCAGGACAATGGGGTGTGCATTGTTACCGGTTAACGTATTCTCCATCCCCTTAGGTTGTTTACTGTTAGCTACGTTCACATACTGTTTCTTTATCAAATCATTATTGTTACGTGATTGTTATCCTTTTTTTACCTGGATTAGTAAATCTACCTTTCTTTCGTAAAATATCTTTTCATTTACGTACGTACCTTCAAAAACACAAAATCGATCTTTATTTAAATTAGCGTATCTATATCTGGCCAATAAATTATACCTACCAAAAATAATCTCGTCAACTGGACCAGCCTTAAATAAAATGCTATCAAGCTGCATTGAACGAACCCATGTGGAATTAATTATATTTTGTAATAAAATAATAAAATTTATTTCATTTAGTTGAATTAAACTTAATAAGGGTATTCCGTAACGTTAAATTTCATAGTTTTTAATAAAATCAGGTTTTACCTAAATTTACCTCTATAAAAATTTGAGAGCTAAGCTCAATGTATCAACGCTCTTCTCCCTGCGTGAGAAGGTGGATAGAGTCGAGAGAGAGCGCAGAATACAAGTTGGGAACTTGGGATGACGCGGCCGGGAACGGGGGGCCCGGGAACGATTCATTGATCCGAACAATCTCGGCTGCACGACAAGGACCAACAATAGGATCTCGCCACATATCATTGTCTCTTTCTTTCACTCTCGCCTTTCAATAAAATTACTTTCCTTTATAATAAAGATTCATACGGTATTCACCGTACGAGAATACGAAAATTACAACCAAAAGTTTCATGAGGATCCTTAAATGCGTTAGGTATCAAAGGACACTTATTATAGTGTAAGTGACGCACGTCTACGAAAAACCGAATTAAGTATTAACAAAATTAACCTTCATAGTTATAATATTTACTATGTATTAGCGTATTATTTTGCTAGCGTTGAGTACAAAAATAAAAACAAACAAAATACGATAGTGCTGTATATAACGTGAGAAAGGGAGACAAACATCGGGCATTCCGACGGTTGAGTTGAGTAAAAGCGCGCCATCTCTGTCATTCAGGCGGCGGTTCGCACGAGTTCGTTGAGTCGCCCGCCACGCGTGCCCGTCCGTTGTTGCACATCGACGTCAACCGCTTTCAGTGCTATAGCGCGTTCCTCCGCGCTGAATCCACATAACCTAAAAATTTAACTATTCAGATAAAAATTTGTAATATTCATTGCGGTTACAATATAATACTCATGTTTACCTCAAGTTTATAAATTTTGTGGTGTGAAGTTAACGCCCAATCGAAGGGCGTTCGTTGAGTGTATTTTTGTGTAACACAAAGTAAATACAAACGGCAAGCTGTGGGGATCAGGGGCCTTTTTTTTGCCGCCGCAGGGGATGTACTATCCTGTGAGTATGCTTCTTTATTTTCGTTCGCATCTGCTAGTTTAATGGCGAGAAATAACGCTATGCCTCATTATTGTTCACATAGGCAGCTGATCATTCATAGTAATACGCAAAACAGTCTAAAAATGATGGCGCATGGCGTTACAATTGCCCACAAGAAGATTTTAACGTAAAAAAATGATAATTCACAATGTATAAAAACACATTTTATCAATGTACTTTAGACGCACAGTAAATCCACAGTGAACAATCATAATTACGACAATGACAAGTAGGTAGTGAAGTTGCCTGCTGTTGTTAGTGGGATCATATAAACACAAAGATGCCGATATAGTACCGACATAATAGTATCAGAGAGCGTCATTATTG
Organism: Urbanus proteus proteus; assembly: GCA_018251915.1. Classification (NCBI taxonomy): domain Eukaryota; kingdom Metazoa; phylum Arthropoda; class Insecta; order Lepidoptera; family Hesperiidae; genus Urbanus; species Urbanus proteus. The sequence continues at coordinate 5,868 of DWPV01002800.1, forward strand.
TCTCCTTGGCTCAAATAAATAGAGCATGCCTTAGATTATTTTCGTATACGGGCGAGTACTACACTATTTGCCATGATTTTTTTACAAGCGTATAACACGATGGTTGCTGTAGGTATCTACTTTAGTTGATAGTTTCAAATTTTACACCGAACGGATCCATTGTTGTGACATTGAACTGTGAATGAAATTCATTGTTGCTGTTCTTTTCCGCAGTAGGGCTGTTAACCTTTGTCAGACAGAGAAACAGTAACGCATGATAATTAGGTATTACTAGGAATATTCATTGTTGGAACCGAACGACTAGAGATCTAATGCAAACAGAGCATATCGTGAATATTAAACGGAATGCATTTTTGCTTTGCATGCAATGTTGTTCGTTTAATAAAAGATTCTTCTCGTAGCGACGCACCATACCGTTGCAATTATTATTTGTTAGTTGCACAGGATAGGTAGGTATTTATAGTTTGCTCGCCCCTCGCAAACTGCTACTCGGGATGGAAACATCACCCTTTCTTTGGTATTATTAATAAAACAGGCCGGCATCTGCTTGTCCAGCAAAACTCTTATTAAATACTTTGCAAAATAAAAAAATGCGTTATTTGCGGCTATATGTTCTGCAAAACTAAAAGGTATAAACTTTATACTTCCTAGATGTTGACCGGAAGACGTATAATAGATGGATGATACAGATATTTTATTTTTTGTTTACCAGCCATAGTTTACCAAACAAGTAATCTGACTAATTATGTACACACAGTTACACACTAGATAAGTAAAATGCCGAAACTTCGTTATTGAGATAACACCAATATTTCAATCGATCTTTAACATAGATTCGTATTTTTAATCCTTGTTTAGCTTAATTAAAATGCATTTGCGTATTTACCTACTTGGGCCTAATTTATCATCAATATGTACGCATCAATTTAGTAACACGTATTTACAGTCGTCGTTATACGTACTAAAACGATTATTTCGCACAATGACAGAGGACCAGAAGAAAAGATTAAGAAAACGCGGTTAGCTTTGGGCCCGTTGGCTCAAGGTGAACTCGCAGACGCCGACCACGGCTTGTTGTGTTGTATCCAAGCGTCCTAAATACTTACGGATAGTTTCTTAAACACCTAGAAGTCTTGCAGCCGAAAATATGAAGTACCTTATTGTATACTACAAACATGCAATTAGTTTCTACTGATTGCAGTAGGTAACATAACCGGCTTTGTTAAATCTGTATCAGTAGACCTGTATTCAATATGATCACTATGATAGATGTGTAAATGATGATGAATGACGTTGTATTTTTAAAAATTTAAATCAATTTTATTATGGTACAATTTGTCAAGAAAAGAGAGAAAGTGTTTCAAACCATGCATGAATTTTTAATGTTCCTTTACGGTTAGACCATTTCATCCGTAATTTTCTAAAATTAAAATATTAAAATTTTGTTGCGTTTAGTTTTAAGCTAGTTTTCAGCTACTACTAGCAAAAATGTTAAAAATGGTACGTTAAAACTAAATGCATGTTAAGTCTCGCGAGGTTTGCTGTAGGGAATTCTGTGATCTCGCAGCTACGAAACAAGTCTGGCGCTCTTATTACCTTTGACTCTCAATTTCCATCGATTATCTCAGTAGCTCTCTTTATTGCTTAGTTTAAAAGTTTGTAAGCTTCTCATAAAATAATATATTATGACTGATAGTAATAGGATTAGTAAGTCACTAAAAAAAAGATGGTAACGCGTGCGAGTCCACAAGCATGATGCTAGTTATATTTTAATAGATTTAAGTTCGGTAGCATAAAGGATTTAAAAAATATCTCAATGTCAACCTAAAATGACGGTTGCATGCATTTTTCATCGAATAATAGGTACTATTAGATACGGGATACTCTATCCTTAGGACAATATCCTGCATCTCGTACGTTGTCACACTTGTCACATTTTGACGGCCATTATAGCTGCAATAAGGACGAATTATTCACATACCGCCCTTTGTTCACGTGTCGTGTTCGCGACCGTGTTTGTTCCAGCCGGGTCGACTACCTGCCCGCCAAATATTATTACTGCCACAAGCAGGTATCAGATTAGCTTCCTTCTGGCTGTGCACTTTCTTGGAATTCGACACCGTCTACAAAGATCTGGGATACTAAAACAAGTTCCTGCGATAAACTTTATGCTTATAACTGAACATATTTTACAATCTAAATACCTATGTAATTTAAAGTGCGTGAATTAAAAGTCACGCCTTTAACTTATAAAGAGGTAATGTATATTTTAACTACATGAAATTTAGTGAGCTAATCTCACTAAAATCTGTTTTAGTTTGTGTCTATGAACATGATATCCTAAAGCTAAACTAGGTAGGTATCATGAGGATCGGATCGTGAAAAAATAATACATACCCTGCTAAGGACTTAAGCAATTAGCATTTTATACTATTTCCATAATATATCTATTATAATTTATCACGAATACCGTAGTTGGCGCCTGCCGGCTTGTGAAATAGAAATTACGTAGTTTTAAGTTTTATCTCCGTTAAACTTCAGTGTTATCGTAAAACATTAGAGTAACGATCATTAGAAATATCTCTCCAGTAAACATCGTATAACTAATATATGATGAATAACTTTGATAACGGTGCCGATAACTAATCGTTGCTCATGATTTTGTGGATAATTCGTTGTTATTATTGTTTTTCTGGTAGAGAAGTGGCAAACAGACATCCGTACGTCGGGCTGATTATCATAAAAGTAAAATGAACGATACATTGGTGCATAATATACTTACCTACTCACATGAACTTCAAATAAATGTGGTAACAATTAATTTTATCGTCTTATATTCATCAGAATTATAGATTACACAACATATAAGCACAAATCTCCTTGTATGCCTTGGCAATGAAAACGTGGCATAAAATTAACATTTTTATTTTGCTACAACAGCTGACGTCATTCTTAGATCAATTTTACTAAGCAGAACTATAAGAAATCTAAATAATTTAATTAGTCAATGCTATAGAGGTTATAAAAAGTTATGGTCTTGGTTAAACTGAAATATTATCGTCTTACTTTTTTTATTAACAGCGCTTGCGCTGCTATTAAGCTCCTCTCAGGGGTATTGATAATACTCATCAACTAATTTATTACGAGCCTTTCTAACTTGTGCTAGGAAAGTATTACAGTAATGTCTGGGACTTGCTATAGATAAACATTCATATTGCAATAACCCAAGGATCATATGTCTGTTAGTACATCTTTTAGATAGAGATGTATGATTAAGCCATTTTTCACATCAAGCTGATAAATGTATTGTCATCATGAATATGTAAATGTGCAAAATTTTATCACGAACGGATAATAGGAAGCTGACCAAATTTTATTGAAAGTTGTTAAAAAGAAACGTACGCAGATAGGTTCATGACAATGTATGCATATTTATGAAGTTCCAAAAATAAGTTAAACAAAAAGGTAATGCGAAACGTGTCGACGCGTTAATATTAATGTAATCAGTGCCTCTATTATCGCAGCAGTAAATAAAATTAATGATCCAAATCTCATTATTCATTCCAACGTATAGAATTTATTGGGTAATCTAGGATTACGATTGAAACAATAAGAGAACGTACATAATAAATAATTACGTTAGGCAATATCTATACATTAGGCACCTCTAAGCCAGTGTTACTGAATCAATGGTCCGCGGACCACTTCTAGTTCACAGCGGCCCTGTAAAGCACGCTAAGATGAGAAGGTGTCTAAGGTGTTTTAAATGAATGACAACTTCTATGTTTTAATGAAATTCAACAAAATAGGCGGAACTTTTGCGAAACTTTTTAACAATAGATTGAATACTAATGGTAGCGGCGGCAAAATTGGAGACCTTTTTGCGAACTTTTTTCAAAGACATATAATAAGAAAATCTTTATTCAAGCGGCAAATTTTTCACCTTCGTGGTCCATGGCAAAATATATAAAAACAATTATGAGCACTACATCACGATGAAAGCTTGAGAACCCCTGCTCTAAGCGAAGTTGTAAGCGGCGAAATTTGGTAACAAGCAAGTAGGTGCGTTCTCCTTGACCGACTTGTGTCGAATTAAACATCATCTCAAAAGCCTTCAGGTTTCCTTTATAATTCGTTTGTCGGATCCCGCTCGTCTTAATAGCGAGGCTCATTGTACGAGCTTCGCGGGCTTTAAGAAAGTTAAAATTAATTTAATACTCGTAATACGGCCGGTCTTGTTGGGTCTGCTAATGGATTCCTTATTTCGCTATCTTTAAATTATTTCCCTAAGCTAAAGATGTAATTCTATAATTTCCGTCTATAATGACGCTTTGTCTCTTTTAATTTTTTAATCCTTAACGACATTATAAAGATGAATATAATTCACAATCATAGAAAACTATATCTTTTCGCGACTTATTCGTGTAGTTATAACGTTTATTAGTTTTGGATTAAATGGGCTATGAAGTTAATCTGAAACCACACCATATATGGGAATTAAGTACAGTAAATCAAAGTCGTTAAGATATGATGGGCTTAAACTCCCTGATATCCACAATCAATTTGTTTGTAATTGCTTCACTAGTTTATGACTCGACTGGAGCAATGTGGCTGTGACTACTTCCTGTACTCATACAATGTAAACAGGGGCCAAGATAGAACGCTTAAGGCAAGAGAAAATGTTATTTCATAACTTTGCGCTTAAACTTTCATGTTACATATTTAAATATATGTAAAATGTATAATTGTATCTGTGTGTCTATGAAGTTAATAAATGAATCGATGAACTCACAGTCTATAAATTTTAATGGTATCTGTTTTTTAAATCTTTACAAACTTGTAATTAAAGGGCGAAAAAACATAAATAGAATATCTTATACACGATTATTTGATTCGATATGTTAGTGTCAAGAATAGTGTAGTGTAGAGTATGGCAGTAGCTATACGAGTACTTTTGTAAGGCGTTTCAACTTGGTCCTCAGGTGTAGCAACGCATCCATTATTGATGTTAGGTACGACTTATCATATTTGGGGTTTACTATAGATGTTCGGGTGTGTCAACATGTATCCGGGGGACTGCATGCATCGTCTGCGAATTCTCTCATGTACATAAAAGCTTTGTAGGGGTTGAAACAAAATATTTAACGAATAGGGCATTAAGCCGCTGCTACGTAATCTATATACGATACGAGCGGCGAGACCGTAATCTAATTCACTTACGGAGGGTCCAGTGTCAAAGGGCGAACTTTTCGTTAAGTGCGACTAGTTACGGGCTGAGTAGAGGATAATGTGGGTATAGTTCTGATGAATTGTCGCAGAGTATGCGGGTATGTGCCCACATTAGGATTGTTTATTGTGTCGTACGTTGTAATAAACACTTATGCTACGACTACATTTTATTACACAGCAGCCGGGATGCGCAGTTTCGAAAAGCTCAATGATAAATGCGTTACTTGCTTAATAGGTATGTCATAAATATCTGAAGAGTACCTAGTTTATCTAATTATCACAAGATTTACTAGCTACTCATGTATTAAAAGCCGCCCATTTTACGGGTGAATTATTTGTTATAGTAACTAGTTATGATTTTATTTTGTAGATTATTTAATCACCGGTTAGTGTTAACATATTAACAACTTGGTAAAATTTCTTGAAAAAATTAATAGCTTCGCTTAGATGATAAATATGCATTAAAAAAGTAAAGCCAAGCAAGCTGGATACCTACTGCAGAACTCGGTGTTCGGAAAGGTTCAGGTACACCGATAGTTCTTAGGATACGCTTATATTCACCATATTCAAAATACGGAAATAGAGATTACTTATCAAGCATTAACATAATATATTATTGTGTCTTGTAGCTTAAATGTTTCTATTATTTTTTATCGATGCCGTTTTGCTACCCCTGTCTGTGGGAACTGGGAAGGGCGCGGATTGCGCGTGTTAACCGATACGAAGCGTGATTATGTAATATAAAATTGACATGCCATGACATAATCATTTTCTATTTGTATCAACACAATGAAATTATTCATATTAGTATTATGCAATCATAGAAATTCAATGAGTAGGCAATTAAGTATAGAAACAGGTAGGTACAGGGAAGATTTTTTTCTTCTAATGTTGCCTAAGTTCGGACACCTAAAAATAATTGATAAGACAATTGTTTCAGTTAAAAAAAATAAAGCCATTTATTAAACCAACCTTTGCAAAAATTATGTACTTATTGACAATTATTGCATGAATTTTGTACTATTGTTCTATGATACTTTACAAGAAAATTAGCAATACGATAATAATTTTATAACGATTTTCAAATTAAAGAGTGAAGCTAGTTTCCGTTTCTTTTCAAGTGGTTTTGGATGCTTTCCAGTCACTTGATTGCGTTGTGTTTTTTGCAAACTACAAGTGGCTTTACTACTTATATACGTACGTTTATATTATGTGCACTAACTCGTGACATGCTGTTTTTTTGCGAGATGACATCTATCTATCACCACACTTCAGCGAAAGAAAAGTATTATGTTTGCGGTTATTAGTCAAAGATCTCCATCATCATAATACATCGTACACCTATAGGCCTACCTAGTTGGAAATCCTTCCTGTGCTTCTTTGCTGTGCTGCTTTGCTTTTGTGTTTGCTTTGTACCAAGTTAGTTAATTATCATAACTATCTTACTATCAAATGTAATGCATTAAGGAGTAGGTACAAAATCTATTAAAGTAAATAAAATTGAAGCGTATGTTTGTGATTTCAAAATATTTTTTTTACTCAATGCATATGAAAGTATACACGATACCTAACGAAAATGCAATTAAAAATGTCTATCTGTCTGTCTGTTTAGCTGAGGTAATTTTCTAAACGCCTGGAACGATTTTGACGGGACTTTCACTGGAAGATAGCTGAAGACCTAAGGCGTAACATAGGCTACTTAATTTTTTGAAAAATCGTATCCAATAGGAAAGCGGACCAACTGAACCTACAGGCACAGGCAATTTAGTGTCGGATTTCTGTGTTTAATAAAGAAAAACATTATTAATTTGAAATGTAGCCGAAGTTATACTAAGTTATTTTAAGGGTTTCTATTCGAGCGTCTTTTGTACCGGGCTTGCCGCCCTCAGGCCCTCGAAGAAAGGGTGGCTCAGTTTCCCCTCTGACAAATATGGGGTCTCTTTACACATTGTTGAAGATTGTAGCTGTGTGGATGGCTTCCGAAATAATAAATTATTTGGTACATATTTTCCATTTAGAAAGAGTTCCCGCTAAGTATTTAGGTAATTGTAAATGAGAATTTTGTAATTTGTGACAAATTCAAACAGGTAATAAATATTTAAATTTCGTGCCGTGGTGATTATATATAATATTGTGGTATTTTATTCGTTTCAAATAACCTTTGCGGTATTAAGTACCGTACCAATGGTATTCTTAATTTCAAACCGTGCCATAATGACTGCAACTGTGTAAGTGACAATGAGGAATGCTCCTTTGCCATTTAGATTGCTAGGTTTGCCTTTTTACAGTAACTTGATAAGTCACAGTAAGAATATTTATTACTGTTATAATGGTTTTTATTTTGTTGTTACTATGGGATTATGTGCCGTGTGGTTTTGAATAGCGCCTCTCCTTCTCTTCACGTTAATGTCGTAGGAGGCGATTAAGGCTACGACAAAGTCCAGATGATTGGCAGCAGTGGCTTTATGTGTTGCATCAACCCCTATTGCAGACACCAACATGACTGCTAAGCGCGCTGAAAATTGGCATGAACCCTCATTAGCCTATGTCTAGCAATGGATAACAAAAGATCGATATATAGACAGGGTTATACATATGTCACTGTTTGTGTGTTTGCCTATTTTTAAGGGACCTTATGAATTGGCCCTCGCATATATACTTTACCAAAATTCTTTTTGGACAAAATTGGCTTGAATCCAAGAGTAGTCGCAGATATCGAGTTAAATGGCATCGTGTCACACGACTGTCGCCGACACTACTACTATTACACGTGATTAACATTCCTCATTGTAAAACTTTGTACGTCTAATCCGATTAATTATTTTCAGCTAATTGTCCGGCTTTCTAATCTTTAGATTGGCTGAGACGCCACTCCCTAAGGATTTGTACACGTTTTATTATTCATTTTTTCTCATTGATTACGCAGCAAGTTTGTGGTTATTCATTAATGTGTGAAGCGATGCTGTTGCATTCATTAATCTGTTATTAATATTGTTTTGGTTAGTTATTAATAGGCTCAATATTAGTTGGTTAACCAACGTTACGCTCATATTGAACCGGCTCAATATTACACGAATAATTGCTTTTGCTAAATTATGTAGGTATGTTATTGTTCTATTCGAAACATTGGAACATGTCAAGCTGTGCTTTGAGTAAACTCTATCAGTCAGTGCAATTCTACATGTACACTCAAGTAGCTCAGGAGCAAAGGTTATCAACAGCTAAGTTGAAATATCGTAAATAGTTCAATAACACATTATGTGTAGGTTGTGCCAGAGAGCATCGTCGCGCCGCTCGTATCAGTCTGGACTGAGACATTAGTGCCAAATAAAGACAGAGGATGCTCTAAATTTATTGAAAACTATTCTACATTTCAGAGGCTGAACTGAATAATTATTTATTAATGATTATGTGATAGTAATAATATAATAAATCACCCTAAGGACTATTGAAAATCTTAAATTTTCAGTTCTTTGTAAATAAATATTTTACAATTCTTATTTATTTTAAAATGTTGCTATTAACGGGATTGGTTGATTTGAATTCTTAACACGTGTCAATGTGGCTGTTCCAGCCAAAATCTTTGTTACTCTCGGCAGCTGCGATATAAAGGAATTCATGGAATATTTGTACTTTTCCCAACTTATTCCGGATATTACACTAAAGTACAAGCCTTTGTCGTTTTGAGAATCGGACATCTGGCAATTCTGCCAACAGCAAAGAAAAAAGAAAACATTTGTACATTCTACTGCAGAAACCGGTAAAGATGGATTAAAAATAATATTGACGTCTATGGACTGTAGCTTTAGCCTTTAACTATAAAACAGTATATATTTTAGTATTTTATGTTTATACATTTTATTTTACAAGCAAACAATATTTAAAAACATTACTTGAGGTTCTATTTCAAGGTATTAATACAAAACAATCAATTTGCAAAAAATGTTATGTAAGACGGAAAACAATGAAAGGTAAAATGGAAAACATACATGTCACAGTCCAAAGAAAAATAAACAGAAACAATGAATTGTATTCGCAGTAAAGTTATTTATATTTGCACGACCTATACATATTTTATTTGCAACAGCTACCTTTTACATATCCGTAATAAACCGAATTGCCCGTAGTATTGTATGTGGCATTCGAAGGCGAACCAGTTAGCAGTAAATACTTGTTGGCAGGTTAAATCGTGCGCATGCCAAAGTTGTGGAGATTGCCACCAACATTTTTAAATCCAATCAATGAGCCAGTAAACGACTGGGTGCGGAAAATCGACACGTCCATCGTGTTTTACACGCTCTTGTATACATAACAGCTCGATTTACTGCTAATTCAAAGATATGTGCAAATTAGAATTGTTTATCGCTTGCTATAATGAAAAAAAAATCGTAAAAACGTAAAACTACACGGCTTAAAAAAGTTTCTGAAGATGCCTCCAATTAGTTTTTGGCCATCAAGCTGGGCTATGGAGTACCTAATCCTTTATAATAATCCTGGCCCTGTGAGTACACCCGTGCCCAGCAGGCTAAAATTAATAGGGTAGACAAATCAGATAAATAAAATAAGTTTATCTGAGGCAGACAAGGAGTAACGGAGCAGTAATGTTTTTAAACATAAAAATGTAATTCAATCCGATCGAATTAATTCTAACATGACATTATTACTCATAAACATAGGTACTTAAGGAAATTCCCACGTTATTATTAATATTTAGGCAGGACACGACTTGATAATTAATTGATTAGGTATGTGTTACTTCTATACCTGATTATAGCTTACGTGTGAACGAAACAAAAGATAGGTCAGCCAGTGTTATTTTCAAGGACCCCAAAACAGGTCTCGAATTCTCGGAAGAGTACGAAATCATCGTTTCACGTCGAACCGAACAGTAATGTTTACGTAGAAGGTGCTTCATCTTTCAAGAGCTTGATGCATCTGGAACCTGTATTAATAAACTGCTGAGAAATATACAGCTGTATACAGATTACACGCACAATCAGGTACATATCAGTTTATGTTTTATACTGACGAAATATACCTAGTTGTTAAATTTTTACCAAATAATTGCTAAAAATTTTTTGAAAGAATATTTCTCCATACTATCATAATAATTACAAGATATACGTTAGGTAGATACAAGCTTTTTCAAATCACTATTTCAGATTTAATAGAGATAGCAGGTAACGAATATTTCAAGCAAATACGAGTAAATGGAGTCTACTCAAATCTTTGTACCTATTTGCTAAGTTAGGATGCAGCCGCAACCCTTTTTTTTATGTCCCACTGCTGGGCACAGGTCTTCTCCCACAACTGAGAGAGGCTTGGAGCATACTCCACCACGCTGCTC
>DWPV01002801.1:0-16438 GCA_018251915.1 Urbanus proteus proteus
ACGAAGACCTTAAAGCGATACATTATACGTGGACAATTTCATGTTCAGAACGAACGTGAGGCTTAATAACATTGTAATTCAATGCAATGCATCCGCCATTGTTAACATGCACATACCTACCATAATGGTAACTAAATTGCACTATTCATATATCTATAACATACTTATTTGTTGACATATATTTTCAATGAAACGCTAAGGATCATAATAGATCATCTTGTCCAGTACTTGGCTATTTGTTAAAAAAAATTAAAGTGAATTTAATGGGAATTTTGCCGGGCTCATAAATCAACCGTGTAGAGTCACTATCGAACAGCTGCAATCCGTATCTTTCTATGAATATTGTAGGCAACTAAGGATTAAGTCGAGGAGATAGACAGTTAACCATCATTGCGGTCACCAACATGCTAACCTCATTGACAATGACAATACTTCCTTCTAAGCGAAGTCTATATTCAACAGTGGACTTATTTGCGCTTATGATCTTATTGTACACCAAGAATAAGTCCATACCAAAAACCAAGCCCTTAAAAGTTGCAGCTACCCCGCTGCTTTGACTTTTCTTAACTTTATAACAGTGTTTCTTGAGAGATATTAATAATGAATTTTTGATTAATGAATTGGAAATTAAAAAGAAAAAATAATTATGAAGGTCTTCCATCAATTATCATTCATCCCTTTTGCAGTCTAAAAATGTACGGCAAACTATATGAATAGACTAATGATAATAAAAAACTACGTGTCTGTCATTGGCGACGGCACGTGACTGGATCACGCAATATAGCACGAGTGTCCCGGCGGTGTAGAGCTATGAAGATACTAGAATGCTCTTTAAATATTTTTTTTTATTTTAGGTCTATCCTAAACTAAAAGAGAATTTTGTTCTAGATATGTATTCGTTTTCTCAGTTTTTTATTGATAAACAAAATTGTATGAACTGTGAATATAATGTAAGCGTAGGCAGGTACGTGTTCTAAAACAATATATTAATGGATGATTTGTATCTAATATTTATATTTTTTGAGAATTGGCTAATCTTTTTGTTATTAAATAACGAACTTATGTTATCTTTTAAAACTCGAAATTATGTTAAATCCATAGCAAGTTCTGAATGTTCAAAGCTCTATATTGAACCTCACCCACTCACAGAAAGCAGAGGAAGGTCGGAGTTAATTATGTGCGGGAAACAATATTAACCAGCATTCGTTTGTACGTGCCGACTACCGCCGACAGACGTGGCGGGAGCATCGACCTCCTATCACAACACTACTAGAATTAAATACCAGTAGTAAGATCTATATCAGTAGTATTTCTGGAAACCATCGTAATCGCCTCACGTTATTACAAACCCACGTAAACAAGCACGATCAATAAAGGATTGTGGCTATAATTTTCTATGATTGAATCCTCCTCTTCTAATCAATGCAATAAGGCGCAATAGTATGAAGTATACTCTATTTGGTGGTCCCGATGGCATGGGTATGCCCAGCAGCAATACATATTTTAGTCAAAGTAATTAAAGATGAAATTTTATATTATTAGAAACTTATTATTATTAATTACTTAACGGTCCTAAATATAAAGTCAACTTTATCCTTGATCCCAAAGCTTTTTTTCTAATGTCCACGCAAGTCTACTTACTTACTACATTAATGAGATTAAGTTAGTTTCGCTCATTAGAATTTATTCTAAATTTTACTTGAACTGTGTAATATTTTGAGGACATCCTCAACAATATCTCAAATAAAACAAAGATCAAAGTAAAACAAAAAATATGACGGTCGGAAGTTTAATATTGAGGACACAGATTTTTATTGTTCTAGACTCTTTTTCCATTGTAGTCAATGTTTTCGCACGATATAAAGGAATAAAAAACAATACGTTAAGTAGATACTAGGAACAATCGTAAAAAAATAACTCTAGGTACTTCGCTTACCGAAACAATATTCCTTAGCAAGAAAATTGTTCCGCAGATAATTTTATAGAGCTGGAGCTAAAAATAAACAAAACCCGGCTTGGCTGCGTTCTCGCCGAACAATTCTTGGTTATTTTCACACTTCCCAGAACATAAAAGCGATTGTTTGCTCTTAAACCTACGGGAGTAGGTACTCTTGATTTATGTGAACCATTACTACCAGGCTCTTTGTTTTGGTATCTTCATTCGTATTTCGTTGCTTTTTAATAACACCACCGACGCAAATAGCCGATAACAAATGCTTACAATCGCGTATGTTTCCGATTAAGAAGATTGTCCGCTGATTGCAATTAGTAACAGTTGGTTAAGGTTTGTTTTTTGCTATTGACACTCGCTACATTAACATTCCCTGTGTTACAAGTCCCGGAGAAAGCATCTAGAGGAATAATTTATACTTGCAATTAGATTCTGCTAATTCAAATTCCCTAAACACGGGTCTTAAGTAGTTAACATTATTAAACCAGAACAATTGCTCATGCATTGTCTTCTTTCAATCAGAAATCCTTTTACATCCCTTTAAAGAACACTGTCTCTAAGCTCTGGGAATACCTTAAAATCAAGGCTATAGAAAGCTTCCAGGTTTTCCTGCATAAGCTAACAAAATGACCCAGTTTCGTTGCCATTAAAAGCTTTATTATTCAACAAGACAATCGATTCCAAGGAAGACCTTATTTGAATATTAGATTTTCAAACGGGCAGCCGACCGCTTTTTCTCAGAATCCGATCGATTTTACTGCATCAATTCGTCACAATTACGACTGCAACTAAATCGATTACTGGTCATCTTTGTCGCAGTAACTATTGTTTACGGAAGTCATTTTTATAACTGCCTGACGCAGTACACTGTGAATGTCATTGTAAACAATCATTCAATGCCATATGCAGTATGCGTGACTACTTATTTCTAAAATGGTACAAATTGAGAGGATATAAATCTATTGTCTAGAGAACGAATCTTGCGTAAACGAACATTTATCAACGAAGCTTATCGTCTGATAAATCTGAAATAAGCAATAGGTAGGAAACGTATAACTCTTGATATAACTCAGTTATTTCTGAATATGAATCCGATAAGATAAAAGATACGCGTACCAACCTATACCAGAATCTTAAACGTATTTTTCTCTTGTCCACAGTATTAACCATGCATATTGAAGTGCAAGTCGCTCTCAACTTCGTCATATCGTACCTGTACAACAAACTACCCCGGCGGCGGGTGAACATCTTTGGGGAAGAACTGGAAAAGGCGCTCAAAGACAAATTCAGGGGGCACTGGTACCCCGACCGACCGTGCCGGGGGTCAGCCTTCCGCTGCCTGAAGACCGGTGGACCACTAGACCCAGTCCTGGAAAGGGCTGCGCGAGAATCCGGCGTGCCAGTCCGAGATGTGCTGGAACACCTCCCGAGGGACCTCGCCGTTTGGGTTGATCCAGGTAATTAGCAAAATTAATGGGCCTGTACAAATAAATTAATGATGAAAAATCCTGGCAATAAATCTCTCTTATTAGATATTTAGTAAGGAATTAAACATAATTTATTAAAAGATAAAAAACCTATAAATAAATCTCTGAATTTTGTAATCCGCGTTCAGGATTACGTAACTTCTTCCATCGTTGCTATGAACAAGAACGAGGACATAGCATTATGAACAAGGTGTAATCAAATGACTATCGTGCCCTATAACCATAATATACCACCATATTTAGTATACTTAATTAATTCATAGGCATCAATACAAGAACGACCTATAGGTTTATACAATATTGCTATCAAAGATAATTAATAATTGGATTAATAATTAGATATTGCCTTAAGTAATCAATTATCAAAATTCACGCCTTAGCTTTTTTACTTTGTTAGTTTACCTTAAGTGTTTAGCTATAAACTACAACCTAGTGTACCTTTGAGTAGCCTGGATTTTGTGCACAGAAATACTACATATTAAAAACTTATTAATTTCACTAATTTCTTTCTACCTTTTCAGGCGAAGTTTCCTACCGCATCGGGGAAAAGGGAGCAGTTAAGGTGCTTTTTAGCAGTGACGAGCGAGCTGCCGATGAAAGGACTGACAGAGAGGTAAATAACAAAACCAAAAACTTAAAGTAAACAATAGTGGGCATCTATTTTAACACCAAATTCACAAAATATAAGAAAACACTCGTAACTTTTATGATTATGATTTTGCTTACTGTGGGGTTCTACCACACGGTAAAAATCGAACCTTGTAAATTATTTAAACACAACCCGTATAATTTACTTTCGTGTGTCAATGGGCAACTTTATGTTCCCGATAAATCGATTATTAATTTACGTAGGCTAATGGATATGCACTTTTCCTGCTAATAAGTAGCAATCAAAACACGGTAGAGCTTTAAATATTTACCTCTACCGTGGTTGCACTAGTGTACACTACTTTACAACAATTGACCCAATAGAAGTGCTTACGTAATTATATTACGATTATGATGATGATAAATAATAAAAATATTTTGCTTCGATTGATTTACAGACAATGCCTTGTGCGATATAGGTCAATGACAGATGCTGATTTTGGCACCCAATAATGATTTTATTTATCATACTGAGTGCTCTAAAATTAGTAACATGCCTATTCGTATTTGATATTAAGACATGTTACTAAGTGAATAAAAATAAAAAATTCAATGGTTTATTACAGGTAACGCGTGCATTCAACCCCGAAGCGCAGTGCTTCCGGCCCGTGGAGCCCGCCACGGCTCCATCGCCGCCCACGCCCGCCGCGTTCTCACCGGCGCCGCCGTTCCGGGCGCAACCGCTGACCTTCACAACAGCCACCTTCGCGCAGACCAAGTTCGGCAGCACCAAGCTGAAGACGAGCAGCAAGCGCGCCAACCGCATGTCGCCCACCGAGTTCAGCAACTACATCAAGCAGCGCGCGGTGCAGCAGCAGCTGGCGGCGCGCGCGCTGTCGCCGGCCGCGGACCCCGCCGCGTACTTCGTGGCCCGCCGCGACGCCGCGCCCGGCACGCCCGCGTACCCGCCCGCGGCCGCGCACGCGCACCTGCTGCTCGCCAACTGAGACGCGCCCGCGCGCTAGCCGCCCCGCGCGACCCGCTCATAGAGTCTTTACTTTTATACGAGAGAGACGCGCGCCGCGATTTATTTTTTTATTTTCCGCGGGGGCGTCCCGCGCCGCCCGCCGCTTGTGATATCCGTACGATTTTTCAAAACTTTTTGTATTCTCGTTCGTTACGTCGATGTGTAAATTTATCGATAGGAGCAATAATCGGCCGCGCGACTCGCCGGCGATTTATTTTCGTAATATTTAAAGCCGAGTCGGGTTTTTGATGTCTTCGTTCGATATCGATATGATGTTCGTAGGGTGTAAGGGAGCGAAGGGCCGACTGGCCTCGTGCGCTTACGACGACGTACCTTCTTGAGCGAGTCTGTATACATACGTCCTCCATTCTAAGAAATACTAATATTTAAATATGTATACATAATATATATTCGTACGCGAATCGTCTAATTTTTCATATGGATACGAAGGCCAATAGAGAAATTACGTATTTTTAATATTGAAATTGATAATTCATACTCTCTAAGTGTATAGCGTACTGTATGTATTGTACTCATAATACCTATCTATATATATGTAAACTTTTGCATATCGGACGCGGTCGGACGGTGCGGGGGCCGGCCGAAGGCGTCGGAGATCTCACCTAGCGTAATCATCATTCTTACGATTGTACCCTAATTATAATATACATAATAATAGGTTTAGCTACGTTTCAATCTAACAGTATTTTTTTAAGAAGATATTAGTCCTCGTGTACATTGCCGGTCGACCGTGCCGCGGCGGCCGGCCTTAGTCTGTATGGTATACTTATTATAATATTGTTATAAAAGACATGAATATGGATAAATGATAGAAAAAAAATATTTCTCGATTCATAAAATACGAGGTGCATGCAAATTCATGGAAATACTACGTGTTATTTATCTTTTTTATATTTCACTCGGCAACTGAGCTCAGTGTTTCAGACGAGGTCGGTCGTAGTGATAGGTAGCTTGGCTGTAGCGATATGCGGGTAGCAACTTGTCGTTGACACGCGACCACGTGACGGTCACGGACGGGACGGGACGCGCACGGCACGGCACTCGACGCACGTGCGACGCATATGTCTACAAGACGTAACTTACGGAACACTACGCCGAGAACTCCGAGGCCAATGGTATAACTTAGCTACGACGTTAAATTGTATCATCGCGACTGTTGAGTCGTAAGTCGCCTCGGCGATGCGATTGTCGCCTGGAATCCGTGCAGGATTTGCGCATACGACAAAAATGTCGATTGCCAAAATTTTAGACGATTATGAATCAAAATTCGAATGGTTTCCTTTTATTGTATAGAAAATAATAACTTCTGATAATAATTTGTATTAAATATTTTAGTAAAATATATAATCAAGTTACGTAGAAGTAGATGTAATTAGTAAATGTAGAAAAATATTGGAAATAGAGACCTTACTCCAAAAAGGCCATCGACACACCTACCGGGGAATCGAACGTGAATCCATCACTGCATGGATCAACCGTGCCGTGCGCACCCGCCTCGTCGCACAACATAGACAAGTTGTGAACGAAGATGTGCAACTATTTTTTTACTATTTTTATATTTTGATTTAGATTAAGTCTAGTTGTATGATTTCAGTACCTACCTTTAATATGTAGGTACTTTATTATGTACCCTATTCTTATTAAAATTACGTAATATACCTAATATTAATGCGGTCACGGTTGAAACACTGACCACAACGCTACAGTATTTTGTAGATAAAATCTATAATGTAAGTTTAATAATAATACAACTTAGCGTAATGAGATTTTTTATTAATAAAGATACTTTTTATTTTTCTTTCTTTTGTAAGATATATTCGATGGAAGTGTTAAAGATAATATAATACATATTTGCATAATATAGTAAAAGCGGCTCTCCATGTCCGCGATATAATTAGTCAATAATAATTTTTCATATTGTTGTACGACTTTTTAAGTTTATATTAAAATGTTTTGTGCAATCTACTGCTGTGTTTCAATTTATGAGTACTTACATCCCCAACAAATATAAAATATCTTATCTCTACTTATGTCTAACACATAGTTTCTACTACTGTAGCTTGTCCATAGCGCCAGTCATACAGAAGGTTTGATGTCAATAACTGGGCTAGTAGCCACATACAAGTAGATTCTACAGACGTAGTGGCCGCTATTAAATTGATTTTGTTTTTATTTTGAAATTTTTGACTTACAACTGTTTTAATTTGGAATTTGTTATAATTATATTATATTTGTTTTAATTCATAATAACCAAGTATTATTAAAAATAATATAGAGTAATGTGAAGTGCAGAAAATTAGTGTAGAAGTTGAATATCTACACTCAATTTTATCATTATTTAACCTTAGTAACAATTTATTTAAGTTTTATTTGAACAAGTAAATAACAAATACCTAAACTATTGGATTTAATTGAGACATTCAATCCAAAAAGAAAAGTGTATTAATAAGTTAAAAAAAGGAATTGTCATTGTGTGAGGAATAAAAGCTTGTGTTCTTAATGTTATTAATAAATAAAAAACAGTAGGTATATCATTAAGTCACTTTATTTATCAAACCACATAAGATGACAAACGTGAACCTCATCTATGGACAATTTGGTTTAGCTCCTAATCGTACAAAACGTATTCAAACTACTAGAACATTCGTTCACGATTCCGCAGTGATGCAGATGCAATAGTTGTTGGCGACATCTGGCCATATATTATACAACACTGGTATACAATGCGAACATTGGTCATACATGCAGAACATAGACAACATTTGCGACACGAGAATTTTAAAGAACAATGCTTACAATATTGGCTATATATGTTTTTGGAAACTTTGTTTGGTGTTTAGTTGGATGTTGCGACCAATGTTTGTCTATTATCACGTCCATATCAGTGCAAACTCGTGTACGAAGGTCCTTCGGGAGTAGGATACCATATTAAACCGACGACGCTTGCCAATTTCGTTTCAAGTAAATTTATGCGTGCATGATTAAAATTGATAATAATTAATTGTGATAGGTTCAGAAACATAAAAATTGCTTCTTTGTATCTATATTGCGTTTAAAAATAATAAAGAAATAAACACACGTATTCATAATTTTGGATTAAAACCAATAAAAAGATATAATCAACTACTATAAGTATAATTTAAATGGAATCTGTTAAAACGGTTTTTAATCTCTGAATAACGTTTCGACCACAGATAAGCTAGGCTACTCACCAAAATATTACAAGTTTTAATATGGGATTATGTAACAGGTGGTCACCCAGTTTTGCAAATACAAAGGAATCGTTAAAAAGAGTATCTTTTCTGTTAAATAATCATGTAAATGTAATAACATTACATTTGCGAAATTATTTTAATGAAATTTAAGCTAGATTAAAAAATCTAAATAAAATAACCCATTTGTTTTTGACAGGCATTATGTTAAGAATACATATAAATAACGTGCAGGATTATCATTCAATACTATATCCATTGCATAGATACAAAGTTCTTCCCGCAAAATTGGCATCGCTTCGTCGGCGAACATGCAGCTTATCTATTATCAGATAAGTCAAGATATTAGACGTATGCAAAGAAGTATACATACATTCAAATATTTAACATTTACAAATAATTTAAATATTAAATTTATCTGTTACCCAAAGTACAAACATTTCATACATTTTAATGACCAAATGATCAATAACATCATAGATACATAGCTTATGTAATTTAAATGGAAGATGACTGGAAATATGTTACTCTCAAAGTAATGTGCAGAACATTCGATTATTTACAATAATATATAAAATGTTTTAGGCAATACCGCAATTGATTTACAGTTCGTAAGCGTGTAACTTTATAACAAGTATATTTTTAATTTACAGAACAATCATAATCGTATAAAATATCTAGTTGTCTCACTTTTATACACTTGATGAATTTTAAAATGATTTAGATTATTAATAAAAAAATGGAAAATGATATCAGTTTTCATAATTACTTATTGAGAATTGGGTACTCGACACGTATATTAAAATTCAAATTGAAAATTCTACCGCTACTTGGAATAAAAATAAAACCGACACTATTTTAAAATTACTTAAAAGGCCGTCATTTTTATTTTTAAATTAAATAAAATGTAACATAAAATATGTGAATAATTGTTTTTTTAACCTGTAAAATTTAATCACTACATTATATTCCAGAACAACATATAGTGTATATAAAATATTGTATTTAAAACTGGCTGTTTTCACACTGATATTTCTTAATATCACTTGGCTACAGTTTTCCGAAGCTTTTATCCTTGAATGACTTTAATCAGTTTTATTTTAGCACTAACACATTATAATAATAGAAGTTTTAAACAACATCACATACACCTGCAGTGTCAAGCATCCAATCAGCTGATGTTAACCACATTAAACTCTCGCCATGATATTAATTTCAAGTAAAAATATTTGTAAAATGACTCGCATTAAATGCATAGATATAATAAAATATATTTTATGACCTTGTGCAGCGTAAGTTACACATAATATTGCTTATGGTTAGAGCCTTATCTTACCGGGACGCTGCGGCAACTTCGCCGACAACTAATTTATACAAAATCAAACGTTCAATAAATTTACATAAATTCATACGAAATGTATGTGACTATTTAGCGATTAAACTTGGTAACAGATGTATATCAATAATTCTTGTAAAATATCAGGTAATGTCGCCGGCGATGCTGCCATAGCGTCTCGGTAAGATATTGCTTACATTATCGATTAGGTAACCAAATAAGACTTCATATAGGCATTAATTTATAAGGAGCATGATTCTGAAGCCACCAATATACTCTTACAAGCCGGCAGGGGACTACATCATGGTTGGCTTAGACGCGTAAACAAAACTACGATATACCATTAAATTTAACCGATTAAAAATACGAAATATTTAAGATTTAGAGCCTATTTGGTTACTTTGTACGTTATATTAATAGTTTCAATAATTTAATTGTGTACGTATTTTGATTTTGGCACTATTACAGATGGCTACAGAATAATCGACAATAGGTAGGACGAAATGGAAGTGGTGACGTAAACATAATTAATAGCAAAATACCAAGATGAAAAATCATTTTTATCACCATAGATGAGGAGATATGCCATTTGTGGTTAATTTAGTTTTTATAAAATATACATTTGCAATTACTATAAAATAATCAGTACATTTTAATGAAACTTAAACCTTCCCTTATCAATTCAAATCATTAAATTCCTAATTAGTATTCATTTACGAAAATATTTACATACTATAATAAAGTAGAACTAAACACTAATTACAAATAAAAATTACTCGTTCAAGATCACATTGACCTCACAAAAATATAGATAATTTTAAAGACGCATACAAGTCATAATTTTACATACAATTTAAGTTTGTTTTAACCAATATTGACTAATATAAAAATTTTGGCCCATGATTCCAGTATTTAAAAATATAAATGTAGACATTTTATCACTGTCCGAAAATCGTGATAAAACATCTACGCATTTTAATGTTATCATCTAACGCGAACTCATAACAAACCATTACAATTATATGAACTTGTAACAGTCTAAATAAATGACAGTAAAATAAATAACACAATATGAGCAGACTTAATAAAAAGCTTAAAGAGAAAATAAAAATTACCTTAATATTATGAAATAAAAACGGCAACCAAAAGTACAGGAATGACAGCATAAACACATTAGGGGCGAACTGAGGACAGTTGCGTATTAAGGTATCATTAGAAGTCACAAATGGCTAACGATATTTACAATTTCGAAATGACAAATCATTATGAAGGGGTTTCAAAGGGTCATAAATATACATGACATAGTAAAGGCCACCGCATTTCATTAAAACTTAAGAGATAGAGAAGAGAACGTTCATTTTAAAAATGTGGATACATTTGTGGTTAGGTAGAAGATCAGTGTGCCATCTCAATGTGACGCTGCAAACTCTTCTTATTTGTATAGGAGCGGTCGCACATGGCACATGGGTAGGAAACCTTGTCGTTGTCCGAGTGTCTCGCCCTCGTGTGAGACGAGAGATCCAAAGCCCTTGCAAAGTAAACTTTGCAGATGTTGCAGAAGAACTTAGTCGGTGTGGAGTGCATGGTACGGTGGGCAATCAAATCACGGGGTGTAGCCACGCCATCCCCACATTGGTTACACGTGAACTCGCCTGGAGGTTGTTCTATATCGACCGCTTCCTCCTCTGAATCACCAGTTTCTTCGTCGCCATCTCCTTCACCGTGTTGCTCAATGCGATGAGCGTTCAAGTCTGTCTGTGATTCGAACTGCGAGTCACAGACATCACATACGTGCGCATCGTCATCCATCTGAGCGGTCCCTGTAGAACTACCTTCTCCGGCATCGTAATGCTTCTTCATGTGGACGATCAATGTCGATTTCCGAGTGAAACTTTTGTCACAAACGGGACAAAACACTGAGTTTGGTTGATGAACCTCATCCATGTGGCGTTGGAATGCCGCCCTCTTTGTAAATTCCTTATCACATATGGAGCAATACCTATCTTCGATTCCTGAGGATGAATTGTTTTGTTGATCCATTTCTACGGAATCATCCGACCGCAATTTCTTGTTCGGATTTACGACGGTTACTTCTACTTCTGGTGGTAACCTCCGCTTCGCTACCACGCTTGGAGGGGTATGCGTTACCTTCGCAAGTTGTGAAGGATCAACTACTTCATGCTTACTTACTTTACTCGTTACTTTGCGCTGTGGCATCCAAAGGCCGGAATTATTAGCAGCAGCTTTACCGTCAGGTGAGCGCAAATGCCAACCGCGGTGGCTCTTGAGAGCTGCAATAGATGTGTAACTCTTATGGCAAATCTCACAATCAAAAGTTTGAGGCTGCGGTTGCATCTGATTGATGCATTGATGATTTTGCAATGCAAGAAGTCCAACAAATTGTTTTCCACAGGTATCGCATGGGTATCGTGCTTGATAATCCGCATTAGGATCCATGGTATCCTGATCCTGTTCGTAATCTGGATCCATATCTTGCCCCATATCTTGTGCCTTGCTAGTACCTTGGCTAGCGTTATATCCCAGCAATTCTTGTGCGTGAGCAGCCCTCAAATGCTCATACAGTTCACCCGTGGAACTAAGCGGTTTACCACAGATCTTACACATTTGTACTGTTGATTTATGAACATTTTTCCTGTGACGATAATAGGACCTCTTGTCGGAGAAACTTATCTCGCATATAGTACAGTTGGATCGACCTGTCGATTCACTAGGTGTTGCTGGTGAGTCAGTGGACTTGGTAGAGCCGGGGTTAATTATTCCATGCTTGGCGCGTTTGTGCTTCCACAAACTAGTTCTAAGAGGGAATCGTTTGTAACATAATTCACAAGAGAATGGCATCGGATCTTGTATGGGTTGCTGCTGTTGCTGCATATTATTCGGCGTAGTATTTGTAAAGTTGAAACTGTTGAATTGGGGTGTTGATAAAATTGAGCCATTTTCATCTACGTTGTAGTCGTCTTCTTCGGTAGATGCTTGCATAGTATTCTCTTCACTATCATTTCTGTCATTGATCAGGTCAGCGTGAAGAACTTTCTTATGTTTCCATATATTTTTCTTATGCATAAATCCTTTGCCACAAATATCACACGAGTAAGGAGCATTAGGAACATTACAATTTGGCTTAAATGACAAGAAGGTTGGTTGAACCATAGAAAAGTGTCGAATAGGCTTTCCAATAATTTGTGGAGAAAACCCTTTAGGATCTCCGGGCTTCCTGTTGGTAGTAGGTACTTTAGAATGAATACGCATATGGTTAGAGTAGGCCTGCCGGCTTTTGAATGATCTGATACATATGTCGCAGAAGAATTCTGCATCCAATGAGTTGTACCCACCGGACCCGGGATGAGCTTGTTGAACGTGTTCAGAAAGCTTTTGAGGGGTGCTATAAGAATTGGAACAGACGTTACAAGGATAAAATTTCACCCGCAAATGTGTATTTTTATGCTCAGCCAACTCAGATGGCCGCAAAAATTTCTTTTCGCATTGATCACAGTGGTGAGCGACTTGATTATGTTCAGCCACTTGATGATCGGTCCATGCATCTACAGTTTCGAAAATGGCATTGCATTCCGTACAAGAATAATGATATTCTTCCGCTTCTTCTTTGACGAGTGACATATCAGGCTCCGTGGAAATCTGGACACCTAAAGATCTGTCAGAATGCTCCATGTAAATGTGTTTGTTTAGATCGGCAGCTTGTTCGAATTTGGAGTCACAATGCTGGCAGTAATGAGGTTTCTCCTCATTATGAATAATCTTCAAATGTTTGACCAAATTCGGATAGCTACTGTTTTTCTTGCCACAAATAGGACAATCCGTTGGTCGTCCATCCACACATTTACTCTGACTATCCGACAGATCACAGCTGCCAGCGTGAACAGCTAAAGCATGATCGCTAAAATCTTGCATGTTAACAAACTTTTCTGAACATAGATCACATGAAATATAAACTGTGCATTCTCCGTTTCGAATATGTTTCTTCCACAAACCTTTATCTTTGAATCTTGATCCACAATGGACACATGCCAATGTTACTTTAGATTGGCCATCTTCATGAACATCCAAGACATGTTTCATTATAAATTGTTTCAACTGGAATTTGGCTGGACATAACTTGCATGCATATGATCTAGCGTTAAAAATATCTTTGGGTTGAATTTTAGGATCTTTTGGTTCATCTTCTAAAATAAGATCTTCCGTAATGCCGTTTTCATTATAAATAATTTTCCACAAATCAGTGCAGGTGTTAGACCTCATGTGACTGAGTAAAGCTCCAATATGACTGAATGTTACAACACAATTGTAGCAAGTATGTTTGGGCACCTTATGACCATTCTTTTGCAAATGCTGAATGACTGCTTTTCGACGCGGGTGTTCCCTTTTACAGCAAAGACATCGTTTAGTATTAATCTGCTCAATAATATCACGATACTTAACTATAAAGTCTCGTTGAGTTTTTGTAACATAAATTTTATCTGGATCTAAGTCTTTCCCATTGTCTTCGCCATCGACTGTGTCGTTAGCATCTGCTGATTCTAAGTCTTCCTCCTCTTCCTCTTCATTCATCTCGCTGTTGTAAGAATTTGCCTGCATATCCTCATTTATTTCTACAACAGGAGCCAAGCTCGGTGGTAGTTCATCATCGTCATCTTCATAATGGTCATCATGATTTTGCTCTTCAGTATCTTTTTCTACTTTAATTTCGTGGTTAATTTTACTGGTATCACCATCAGCGTGCATTTCCCCATCTTCAACTGGTTCTTGTTGGTCGGTTTCCATATCATTTTGCTTATCATTTTCCGTATCATCCTCTCCTTTGTTTTCTACTTGCCCATCATCGCCCTCATTTTCCTGCTGACGAGCGATTTCAATTTCATTATCAGTATCCATTTCTACAGTATCATAGTTTTGACCATGATTATTTGTTTTGTATTGATGTGCTTCTCCATCACCTTCGTCATCGTGTTGATTCACAAAAGTATCTGGTTCTGATAGAATAGCTTCTACTTGAAACGATGCTATTTCTGGCTCCGATATCAATGTTTCGGGACTTTCTGGACCCGAGTTAATTATTTCCGGTTCAGAAATTAAAACTTCTGGCTTAGTTGTCAGGAGGGTTTTCAATATTTGCGGTTCTTTCTTTTTTATTTGTAAATCCTTTAGTGCTTTAATACGTAATGGATATGGCAAAATATGCTGCGGCGGTTTTATTGTTTTGATAGGGATTGGTTTAGGTGGGCCAATAGTTTTTGGGGTGATAATTTTTGTTGAAATGCCCTTTGGGATGAGTTGCATTTTATGGCTAATAGGGTTTGGCATGAGCCGAGCTTTAGGATTGAATGGGTTAGGTCGGAGTTTTGGTTGCATATGTGAAGGAGTTTTTTTGTGTGTGATTTTATTCGTGTATCTATCGAAGCTGTGTGATGTGAGCTCATGCCGTCTTGCGTTATGGGAGTATTGGTAGGATCGTCCACATACGAGGCAATCTTTAGATGCTAGTTGTTGGATACCTTGACGTGAGTGTAACGTTTCACCAGTGGGACGCATGACGGTAATGGAAACCTCAGGCATGTTGGGAATGTTAGGTCTGTTAGAAATATTAATGGGCGGAAAATTCTGTTGCTCATTCCCATCTTCATCATCATCTTCTTCTTCCTCTTCATCTTTATCACTGTCTGCGCCCTGGAAATAAAAAGATAGACATGATAAATTTACCATTGTAGACACATAACTATTACTTATAATACTTATGTATTACCTCCATCGAAATTTCACCAACTTTTTTCCAAATTTAATGATGATAGATGAAATGGTAAATGTTGAACGGTAAAAGTGGTATAAACAAATACAAAACTAAACCTATCTTCGATATGTAACATTAGTGAAAATAATAAAAAAATAACTTCACTGGTTGAATTCAATGGGTTTCATATCTATGAGACCCATGAAATCGAAAACAGGCTATTTGAATTCCTAAAAATGCGTATACGTATTCAATATCACAAAGTTAAAAACAATAAAAAGGTAAAATATTCAATGGTAGTCAATGTGGTCTCAGTAAAATAATAATAAGCTAATTTAGACAAGAGTAGTAAATATTTTTTAATGAATGAAGGTTTATACGATTCAATTACAAATGAAATAAATGTAAGTCCATAAGCAGTACTGCAAAAAATACAGATTTCTAAACTATAAGAAACAATTAATAACCATTTATCGAAATATTACCATGTTCTTCAATTAAAATGCATTCTTAAGATTGCTAAATAAATTATAAAATTGAATTATATTGTTAATGAAAATTGCAATAAATACTACTCTTCTTTATTTATTAATAAGAATCTATAATTAGAATATGTGAAACTGTGCAAAATAACTGAGAGACATGTTAGATACTATTTATTTAAACAATTTTTTTATCGACAATTTAAAAAATATTAAATTATATTTGTAAATCATAACTGAAACTGAAAAATGATAACTTTATAACAAATTAAACTTTAACGATAATAATTATTTTCTTAAACATAACATGGACGTCAGTAATCAATTCTCGATATGGTCACAGTCCTACCTGGGGTCAACCGCAGATACATTGCTACTCATAAGGATTAAGTTGGAACGCCTCAATTAGGTATGTTTCCCTAATCACTCTTCAAACCAAAACACAGGAATGAAATGATGATAACTTCTAATATTACATTTTTTTTTTATTTAAAAGTGATTAATCATAAGTTCATATCACAAATTATATATAGAAGAAAATACTCTAGGTATACCAATATTCAATATGAC
>DWPV01002802.1:0-16437 GCA_018251915.1 Urbanus proteus proteus
GCCTCGATTAAGTATGTCTCCCTTACCACATCCATCAAGCCAGAACATAGCAGTGTTTAACACTGCCGTTATTACGTACATTCAGGTGTGACGGTGGTGCCGCCGGAGTCGAACCACAAGGGTTCTATCACCTTCAAAATGCGTTACTTACTACCTCTTAACACTAAGCTTGATTGCCTCGAATAAGAACTTACGTCTATCTTACCACACCCTTCAAACTACAAAGAAACAGCGCTTAACAGTACTTACATTACACAGATATAATTATACTCGTACTAATGTTTCTTTCGAACTATAACTTCGATGGATTTTACGTTTAAACATTAGCCTATTCCAACCCTTACCCACTAACCAATTTTCTCAGTGTCGTGTCATTTAATAACTTCCTATCAACCCTTGTCTCAACACCACCTAATAAATTTGTCACTCCGCTCCCCAAACGATTAACCAAAGGCGTCTCGGATTAATTAATATTAGAATTAAAGGCAGATAAAATGAAAGCCAAAAATCTCATTCGCAAGGTTAAAGCACAAATGATTGTACTGACATCTCATTAGCTTAGCGGGGAACAGCGCGCCTCGGGCACTATTCGGTGACGGTGCGAGTTGGGAGCGGAAAGCGATTTTAAAGTAGAATTGTAATGGTCTATCAACCAAGTTCAAGATCAGTCTGGATTAAAGATACTTATACAGTTTTTTTTTTGTTTTAGGGAGAATGAGAGTATTGTTAGGTTGAACGACGACTTAAGCTGAATCGAGCTAAATATTTAACTATAAAAATGTAAACAGGCACTAACATTACCCAGACGCAATTTATTGATCGTAAGCAATTTTCAATTCAAATAATTCTAACACCATTTGAATGTGTTCTACATACTATTAGTGAAATTTAAGCTAAATTTTCTATATTGTCTTTCTTTTTGACTCCTTTTTTAGCATTTATAGAATTAAAAAAGAAATCGAAATCTAAGTGGACTGAGCTGATTAAGATGACGTGGTAACACTGTTTATTATAACAAATAGGTACGTATAACAACGTATTCTTATGTCATGGCTGCGGTCAAGCAACAAACTATCAAAGTGCTTACGCTATCTCCCATGTTTTGTACCACGATATAAGGCAGAGTACACATATCTGTATTTTTGCCGATCAAAGGAGCGGTGTGGTTGACGTGCTTTTGAACCGATAATCAAATTAGCAATGCTTCCTTTTGAACAAAAATGTGTCTATCAGTACCGATTGGCTCCGTGCTACCGATTGTTTGAACTTTCGTAATTGGGTAGGTATTGACTTTACTAATAGGGAAAATTGTTTTTTGAATGGAAATTTTATGTATAATAGGTATTTATATCGTTGTTGTTTATTCTTGTATTTAAGTGTTGCCTAAATATAAGAATAATAGCGTTTTTTTAAACTAGTACAAGATTTTTTTTTTAGAAAACGATAATATACAGTTATGAATTTATACTTGGACATACATACATACATTTGCATATTACATATATATGGGATGTAGTAACAATTTCGGAATAGGTTGCCTGCTAGAACATACCACTGACATAAAAATAATCGAATGACTTTTACCAGACATGTAACAAAATACCATTCACATGTTTAATTGCAGGCTTTTATATATTTTTAGGGTCCCGTACCCCAAATGCAAAAACGGAAGATTTTTTATATTTGTCTGTCCTTTCATCACAGGGCTTTACCTCATACCTAAACCATCATACATATCTTTTTTTCTTTTTTGTGTACTAGGGGGAAACCTTCATTATACATAGGTACCATAGGTACACACTTATTTTTTAACAAATATAATATAAACTAAAATAAAGAGGTCCATATACAATTTAAGTAGATATTTATTATTTATCTATAGATATTTCAGCATTTTTAGGTTTACCTACTGAAGACTGCTATGATAACAAATACCTAAAAGTGAAAAAAAAACATTTCGTACTACGGAACCCTCCATATGCCAGTTCGATTCGCACTTGATCAATTATTATTTTTCTTAAACAATACAGTGTTCTTACCATCGACGTGCAACCTGTAATCACGGTGTCATTTCGATGTTTGTTTAATGGTTACAGGATGGTGGAGCGTGTTTAAGTCGAGTCTGTTTGTCGAGCCACTTTCACTTTAGGAACTATACAGGGTGTCCTGAATATTTGTTTATATAATTGCATACGTTTTTGTTGGTATACATAATGCCTTTAATAATAGATGATCTGTTGTTATTGTTGTAAATATAACAACAATAGTTACAGAGCGATTGCTATACTGGTCTGAGAGGCAATGAGTTCCGGGTTCGCCCCCGGGTCAGACGGATATTTGAATGAATTTTAGTTTTTGGTTGTTGTATTTGTGTGAGTCAATGCCACATATGACACAGAAATATTTTTGGTATTGTTCCTCTCTAACTTCATCCTTGAAACCAGAACATAACCGCGCTTATCTACACAATTAAAAAAATTGAAGTGTCTGTTTGTGATTTCAAAATAACTACTTTTTATTCACTGCATATGAAAGTATACATGATAGCTATTTATAAGCTTTATTTATTTATTTATAACTATAACAAAAATGCAATTTTATTTTTTTTGTCTATCTGTCTGTCTGCTTGGCTGAGCTAATCTTCTAACGGCCGGACCGATTTTGACGGGACTTTCACTGGCAAATAGTTGAAGGTCTAAAGCGAAACATAGGTTACTTTAATTTTCAAAAAATGCAGTAGAGCGCGCGCCACGCGACCCCCTCGCGGGAGCGCTGGATGTTAACTATGTTTAGGTAAGTATTCTTTTTTACTTTTTAAACGCGTGTAAAAACCGCGGGCTTCAGCTAGTAATGTACAAACACGATAGCTTTACTACAATCTCCTAGAAATAAACATATAATTCTAGATACGAATATTGTCACAAAATCAAATACCAGCTTAGGGCACATTCACACGATGTACCCATCAACGCAAATCCCTTTAGGCCTATCCCGACGAGATCCAGAGATACGGCTGTAAACACTACGTACCTGATCCCGAATCCACATACAAAGTTATGGAATTAGTCATAAAATGGAATCGTGACTCAAATATCTAACCTATGCATCGCGACACATATTTTAATCACATAAGTACTAGATTAACACCAATCTAAATTAAACCCTATTATCATATATTATGAGTTATTTTAGTATACTCTGCATTGGTGGTTTGGACGTTTTCGGTGTAAGCGATTGATCGGAGTTGACATTCGATAGAGGGCGTCATGTGACGTCATTAAATCAGTAAAGAAACAAAATTTAAGGCTTAAGGGGTTCAGATTGAGATGGGGTGCGCTTAGGAATCGTGCGTTTACTTTTTGCTTGGTAATTGACGGATTTGGTTTTTAAAAGGTTTCGGTAACTATAATTTACGTTTAGGATGTTAAGTATAGGATAGTTATACAGAAATGTACAAACATCCAAGATAATGAAAACTAAACCCATCTAACCTGAAGGGTGTGGTGAGGGAGACATACCTATTTAAGGCGTTCTTAGTCCTCGGGTGTAGCAACCGTGGTCGACCCCAGGTAGGACTATGTTTATATTTGGAGTTGATTACAAAAGTCTATGGGCTGCAGTGGCCACTTACCGTCAAGTGGGCTGGATGCTCGTTTGCTACTTCCACGATATAAAGGCAGGAATAGGTGTACTGGAAGTACCTGGAGTCGATCTTTAAAAGATTCTACCTTCAAAAACTACTCTTGCGATTTATCCAAATTAACTTCGCTAAGTAACATCCTCAATTACACTTATTGCTTTAACCTTCTTACTCTACTTATATATATGCATACCGTGCATTGCGCAACAGACGAACAAAAACTCTGGCATATTTTATTTAATATAATAATCGCGTCTTATACTTTCACTGCGTATATCAAAGCGGAAACTGATATTGTTACAGAGTGGCTGTAACGGCTTAAGTGTGATTTATAATAATTTTGGTGTGTTCGTAACTTACATAGTGATGTAATGCACTACAAAAGTTACAAATGAGAAAAATCGGTAGTATTTACTATTATATGTATATTAGTATTTAGTACCGATTTTTCTTTATAATTTCCGAATACACCTCTACACGATTGATAGATAATATATAAAAAAGAACTATAAAGTAAATGATTTTCATAACTGCTGCTAAATTCACTAACATTACGAAAATCACTAAATGTATTGAATTTGTTATATGGTCTAGGTATTGCGAGGGTTATTTTTTAACTTGTTATTGTATTTATGTAGCTACCTACTAAGCTTACCTCCTATTAAAATACTTAACGTCAAAAGTTCTTATTTCCAAACTATACATCCAAACTATACATGTACCAACCAAACTATTACAGAAGAAATCCAAGCGTGGTAACAACAGCTCTAGATAAATATACAGAAGCATCGCAGCCCGTGCGCTAAACAGCGCTTTACATTCACCGGCCGACCTCTGCCCTTTGGCTCCACCTGACTTTCTTTTATCCGCTCTCTGATGAATAACGTAACTAGATCAGAATGCATTTGGAGGTCCTTATGTAACACTAAATTGTTTCAAACTTTTATTGGATTTTTTGAAGAACCATTCTAGTATAGAAGTAAAGTTTAACTTTCAACTTTACTTGTGAAGGTAGAGCCCCTTGTAGTTCGACGCCAGCGGCACCACCGCCACACCTATTTCTGCCTTATAACAGCTATGTTCACTGCCGCTGTGGTTTGGTTTGAAGGGTATGGTAAGAGAGACAAACTTATCCGAGGACTTCCAGCTTAGTCCTCAGCGGTAGCGACGCCTCTGTGGGCGACCTTAGATAGGACTGTAATCTTACTTGGGGTTGAAAATGTAATATTACTGTAATATTACAGGTGTCCATGGGTGGCAGTCCACTTACCATCAGGTGGACTGCATGCTCGTTTTCTATTTCTATCATATAAAAAATAATAAAAATCTTATATAAACCCTTAAAAAAAATATTGGGATTAATTATTTTAATCTAATGCAATATTTTAAATGTAATGTAAAAATAATTTTCATCTATTATTGCCGTATCTGAACTCAGATAAATAAAAAAGGTAGATTAATCACCGCCTTGTATTTGAGTGAAGCCAAAAAACTACGCTACTTTCATATATTTATACACACACACTTAAACAAAACTAGCGTAGTTTCTTGTCAGTACCTTTGGTTTATTTACGCTCACATAATTTCTTTTATTACTCGACCATTTTAAAAATGGCTTATTTTTTTTGTTAGGAATGATAGATCTACCTACTTTATTTATCTGAGCATCTGAATTAGATATTTATACCATAGTGCACTTACTTACCAAATTGGCTACTATGAAACTTCTAATATTTTTTAAAGAAAATCCTAAGGCATAGATTACTCGCTGTTGTACTACAATATACATATATAATTTTAAATATAGCTTCCAAAGCTCGAAGTTGACTCGGATTTGAACCCTCAAAATCACTACCTACTAGTTTATCCCAGTTCACTAAAATTACAAGTACCTACAATTACAATTACATTACTAATTCATTAGCCTAAATGTAAAAAATAGATACGTTTTATCACATTAACGTAGGTAGATGCGACAAATTAAAACCCAATTAGTACAAATAAAACGTTTTAATGAAATCCTTTATTAACACATGCCACCGACACGTGGCTTATGTAATTAATTCCTTCGTAACAGCTTCATTAGCGTGGAAAAATAATAAATGTAACGATATCATTATCGTTTTACCGTACACGTTAAAACTAATTGTTTTAATGCACTGTTTGTTCATTTAAATGTAATAAAATCTGATTAAGGGTCTAGTAGTGGAAATTCAGGCCACGGAAATAAAAATTAATAAAATGTGTATTTTATCTAATTTTAATAACCCAAGCCGTAACTATTAAATGAATGTCATAATGGACTACTTTACTACAATTTCTTACTACCTCAGATAAATCCTATTTTATTTATCTGAGCTTACTACTATTACATGAACTGAGTCGTATGAAAAGCTCATTCCGAAAATAAAATTATAATAGATTGAAGACATTTTGTAATTAATTATTTGCTGATATACGGTAACGTTTTTTTATTATTAATGCAGCACCGAGCATGTTGTCCGCCTGATGGTAAATGGCCATCGTCGCCAAAAGATATCGGTCACCCTATGATTGGTTACAAAATTAAAGTCATTTCTTATATTTACATATGCGTTGCACCCCTGAGGACAAAACTGAAACGGCTCAGACCTAAGTCTCCCGAACCATATTCAAGGCAGAACACAGCAGCGTTTAACTGCTGTTGTAGGACAGAAACAGGTATTTTGGGTGCCATCGGAGTAGAACCAATAAAATAAAAAAAATAAAAAATATATTTTATTCACAGTACATTCTGTACAACATTATTTTTGAACGTCAATAATAGTAATCTACCACTTCGCAAGGTGTTTAGTTATGCAGAAGAAACGGCGACAGAAACTTCAAAAAAATTCTTACTTCTGTTAGCATGCAACTAATACATTTACTCAAAAAAACTCATCGCGCCTACGAAAGTTTTAACTTCAAGACTTAACTATAGCTACTGACATAGACATAAGAACATGACAGACAATCCAATGTATTACAATTATAAGCACCATTATCTTAAATTGGTATTTTAAGCATTAGATGACATAACGATCAAATTGCCACACAGTGCCGAGGTCAAGCAGTATGTTCTGTTTCAATGGTTACGCAAATAATACATTCTCGGTCTAATTTTATTGTGAAACCAAGTGCATTAACCTTGCAGTGTTTATTTTGTTATTTACTCTTTTGTTTCGCAGATTGAAAGATACGATATGGTTCGTGCTCCTGTCGAATCTGTCTAGATTTTTGCTTTTTGCAGTAACGTTTTGATAATGCTTTCAAGGTAGTAAAAACCAAACTGCAACTAAAAATCATTAATTTTTACTCATTGAATTGGTAAAAAAATATTTTTATCTTATAGCCAAAAGCTTTATTAGGTATTTTTTTAATCAAAACTAATTAAATAAAGCAAGTAAGTGTTTAAAAATATTCTTTACATTTTAATATTTTTTTAATAAAAAAATATTTTTTACCTGTTAAATAGATAATTAAAAGTAATAATTTTCTAGTAAGCAATAAACATGCGTGATATCTTTATAAGCATTCATAGAGTTCAATTGACTATTACAATATCCAACTCATTTGCATTAACTGATTCATGACTTAAGTACATTTTCTTAATCTAAATATTTCTCCGCCCTAAAACACAAGAAAATATATCTGATAATATCAGTTATGCACCAAGAAGTCCATTTCCGTGAAGATAGAAGTGAAACCTTTTACATACATATACATTGGTAATACCCAAGAACATACATTACTGTTATCCTTATATAGTCCGTTATATAACCGAGCTAGACTTTTTGTAACCGTCTGAGCATTACCTAACACTATAAACATGGTAGGATTTACATAAATTGCCCATAAAAATGCACCGGAACAAAGATCACTGCACTATTTGGGTCAATGGCACACTGTACTGTCGTACATACAGAAAAACGTGGCGCTGTATGGTCCAAGTTAAAGGAAATTGAGTAGCGATTATTCTTCTTTTATGAGTACAATCGCTTTCATAATAATAATTATTATTTATTGATAGAAATTGTAAAATATATGACCAAATAAAGTTTGCAATAGCGAGGATGCATTTAATGCATTTCTTTTGTATATAAATAAATCATATTAATGATAGGTACAGGTAGCAAGTATGATAATATATGTATGTATATCCTACAATCTAATTTTTTTGACATATTTTAAACTCCAATTGTTGTTAGATAAACAATATATAGGTAATTATGAAATGTAATTGTAACGATACATATCAATATTTAATGTAATTATATAAACTCATAAATACATAACTTTACGTATTTACTATTCAAATTGTTAAAACTCAAACATTTTTAAAGCTCTCCTGTCTCTCGTAACTTAGGCCGCACCCATGGTGTGTTCAATTATACTTTCATTACATAACCTAAGTGAACTAGATAGGACCACGTAATCAAACTACATATATGTAGTGTGGGACAAGGGCATACGTTTCGAAAGAACCTACTGGTTTAAATTATTCTAAAATACTTATTTCACACCTATTTATGTTCTGTAGCACCATGTTAAACGCTGTTGTGTTCTTTTTGAGAGACATCCTTATCTGAGGCTTTCCAACTTAGTGGTACCGCATCTGTAACCGATCTCAGGTAGGACTGTGATCTTACCTGGTGTTTATCTGGTATTACAGATATCCATGGATGGCAGCGGCTACTTATAATCGGGTGGACAGTATGCTCGTTTTGGTTTGGGTGTGGTAAGGGATCTCCCTTACCACACCCAAAGGCCTCGGAACCTTGGAACGCCTCGGGTATATCTATACCCGAGGCGTTCCAATTTCCGTTCCTGGCATTCCTCAGGGGAAGCAACGCATCTGTAGACTGCCACAGGTAGTAATGTTATATATCTGGGGTTGATTACAGATGTTCATGGGTGTCCACTAACTATCAGGTAGACTGTATTTTTGTAAGGTATTTCCGTAATATAAAAAATCTAGAATAACCTGTAGACTATAAAATTCTGTAGAACGTTAACAATTCTGCAAACATAGCTTCACACATTTAAACCGCGCACACACCTGCAATTTAAAACATTTTAAGTCAATTAGTTTTTTCAACAGATATTATTTTCCTTTCATATTTATTTAACAAATTGGCGATTTTTTAAATTTATAGTACGGTAATACTAAAATATTATGGTTGTGTTCCCACCGCCCTTTCAGCGCTATTAATGTGCGTTAAAATGCTTACGCTGACAGACGTTAAATATTAAACTCATTATTTTCATAAGAAAAAGGGTCGTTAAATAAAAAAAGTAATTGAAGATCGCCTCTTTGGTGACCAAACTTAACTAAATGACCACACTTGACCACTTTTTATAATCCATCTTTCTGTTGGACCATTTCGTCTGTATGCCCACCATGCCGTGGTTAGCGATAAGCGAACATTAAACTTAATTTCTTTTGTTTTATTATTATAGCTTATTTATTATTTTTACTTTTCATTTAAGCTATATTATTAAAACCTTAATGGTCTACCGACTTCGATCTTCTACAAGACCAGCACTTATATTACTTATTTCTTTATTAACATTTTAAAACCACGTGAATTTTACAAAAATATTATTCAGAAGTGCTAAGTAGTTTCAGACTAAAAATTAAAAAAAATACATGAAGTGTCCATAATATTTGAATAAAGATATTTGTAGTCTTAATGGCAACAACGGTTGAACCCTTTAAATAAGTTAATAATATGGTTATTTTGAGAGGAGACCTATGCCAGTAATATAACAGTAATTCTTTACTTATTCTTCAACAAATTCAAAGGCAAGTACGCTTCACAATGATTCGCTTATCGTTCCACGGTTGTTGTCAAACACGAACCTAACGATGTAATTGTAATATTCTTTACCAAAAGATTTATATATGACGACACGTTAACGACGCGACGTAATGCTTGCTCTGTGCTTTGCATTGTTGATTTATAATCTGGTCTTAACTTGAGAAGTAATTGTTGCGGTTTATATTCTGACAGATGTCATGTAAGATAACCGTATAGTTTAAAAAGTGAGCTTTCTAATTTGTAAGTCTACTTTATGAAGCTTTCAACCAGAACACTAGCTTAAATTATCCTATACGATAAAATGGGTGTGACGGTGGTGCCGTCACAGTAGCATGGAGATTACCTTTGCTAAAATACTTACAACAGCCTGTTGTGATGGTTGGTGGTTCTCAGATAGCTCCTAATTCTCACATATGAGCCCTCACAATGAAGGTAGACTTGAACGTTCTTCCCCCTTGCTTCAATCCTCAGGTACCAACGGATAAGTGGCCTACCCATGTCAATGTTTCCAAACCATATGACCTCCGACAAGGTTAAACGTCTGCTATTCTTTGTTACAAACGAGAATTATATCCTAACATGAAAGAAAGAAACGCAAAAAAAAATCTAGAAGTCATCCACAAATTTCCAGACGGGGTCCGATGGTTCTTATCTTTGTAGGTCGTACATATGTAGGTAGGATATAACCTAAAAGCGGGTATAAGTGTGCAAAAATTTTAGACAAGTTAATTTTGCACAAGTAACTACCACGCTTCGAAAGGCTTTGAAGATTAAGTGGCGAAACAGATCATATAGTTACATATATGAAAAATAATACAACATGATCGTGCGTTATATAATAAGAATCATCGCTTTATTACCCTCTTACCTGATCCACACAAACCTATCTGGATATGCACTGAATACAGTTTACTGCGTTGCAAAACTTAATCCACACTCGAAGACAGCGGTGCTCAAACTGCAAGTCGGAAATTATCTTTGTTTGAAGTTTGCTTTTTGCATAACTTCGTAAAAAGTAATTACTTTTATTTTTTAATAATATGTAATTCCGTTTCAAGTTAACCGCACTTGCTCTTGAATTTTAAACAAGCTAACTCCAATAGGTTGTGCTGCAACTATACATACACGTTTGGTTTGGATGAAAATGAATGATTGTCTTAACGTCATTGCAAATCCAATATGACGGACCTATTTTTTATTATTTTTGCGCTTCCATGATATTAGCACCAAATGAAAGTGTTTTTTGCAAAAAAATACCATGCCATTATTATTAGCCACAGCAACTGTTAGCCTTTTCTAAAAATTAATATATTATTTTTGGCATTAATTCAAATACTTGATAGATTTTGGATAATTTGGATAATTTAATAAACGCATGTGTAATATTTGCTTTATACCACACAGTTTGAACATTTCTGCCCACGAAGCATTGTGAAACATTGTTATGAAAGGTGAATGGTCAGTTGGACTTGAGTTTATTTATTTGTAAATATAATTTTATTATTTTATACTAGACCATTACATAATATGTGCAACTTGTATCATCATTTGAGATGCTTTGCCATATTTTGGATGAGCAAATTATATTTTATGATCTGATGTGAAAGTGACCAGATTTAATGAGTATCATATTTTATGTTATTAAAATACAGGATGATTTAATATATTTAATTTACGACTCGCGGTTGCGACGTGATCGCTATACCGGTCTGACACGCAATGGGTTCCGGGTTCAATCCTCGGCCAGACAGATATTTGCATGATGAATTTAGATTTCTGTTCTGGATCTATTTTACGCGCTATTATGATAAGGTTTGAAGAATGTGGTAAGGGATCAACACGTTTTCGTCGTTTTTGAACCTAATCCTCAAGGAACTCATTTGTGGCTAATCATCAGTCCACTTTTTAAAATTCCCACCTTATATTTGATTGATTGATTGTAGATATTAAAAGATGCTAAATAATTGTACCTACTACTTTGAAGTCGAGAACCAAACATACATTTTTTTATAAATGAACGTGGTTACCACACGACTATATTTTAAATGACGTTGTTGTTGTTACTGCTAATATTTATATACTTGTGCATTACGAAACAAGACCGGAGTTGCAGAATTAAATAATAAAAGCCATTTAATGGATCAACAATAATTCAGATTTATTATACGCTGATGCGTAGTAATCTATTACCTACAAATAACCTTCTTCTTGTAATAAAGATTAAGATGAGATAAATTTGCAAAAACTTTAGCGTCAGATTAAACTTTAACTTTGACTTGACAGTACTATGATAGATAGTATGACAGGATCGACTAGAGTACTGACTGTGATCGACCAGAACAGTTGAAGATCTTCATGAGATAACTTGGGATTAAACCGGCCCTCTCAACAAGAGTTTTTGTAGTCACTAATGTCACTATGTAGTCATGGCACAGCCATTTTGATTTACATTCTTTATTGGCACGAGGTATACCATAAAATGTAATGCACTTGCGAAGTAATTTTATGTTTCTACGACTTAATTCACTTATTTCTAATCACTTTTAGTATGACTATTAAGTCTAATAATTCACTTAGCCAATGTATGACTAATAAGTCATTAAGCCAATTTAGTACGGTTTAGTATTTTTTACTTTTATATCTTTGTAGGCGATGATAAATCGTACGAGGTCGTTCATAAATACTTAATGTACTTTACTGATTGTATTTTCTTAAGCGCTTCCTTATTTCTGCCTGCACGTTAAGGTTTTTTAAGGTACGGTAATCAACTTCTTCGAGGTCTTCATTTATCCTAAAGAAATAGGCGTGGTGATGGTGCTTCCGGAGTGAAACCAAGATGAGTTGTACCTTTAAACCATTCACTTTGTTTTAGTGGTACTAGACCCTTCAAACCAGGACATAGCAAGGACAGTATGTTGTACGGAAGAAATGTGAGAGTGACGCAGATTTGAACCATGAACGGTTACTATAATAATCGATGTTTAATCGATAATCCGCGTTTCGGAGCGGTCACTATACGGGTCTGACATGCAGTGGGTCCCGGGTTCGATTCCCAACCAGACAGATATCTGAATGATTAATATAGATTTCTGTTATGCGTCTGGGTGTTTTGTCTTGTATATGTATGACCATGGCAACCACGACACAGGAGAAAATCCTACTGTAGGGCTATGAGCATAGAATGCTTTAAGCGTTAATGGTAGTACCTATTATTATAGTAAAGGTGGTTATTTAAAGGTGGTAGAATGTAACGTTCGACCCCAGGCACCATCGTCACACCTATTTCTACCTTATAACAGCAGTGTTGAGCACTGCTGTGTTCTAGTCTGAAGTATGTGGTAAGGGCGACATACTTATCCGAGGCGTAACAACTCAGTCCTCACGGGTAGCGTTCTGTGGTCAACCTCAGGTAGGACCTTATCGGGAGTTGATTATAGATGTCCATGGGCGGCAGCGGCCACTTACCTTCAGGTGGACTGCATGCTACATCGATCATATATAAAGAAAACGCATTAACTATACTACTTATTACATAAGAACCATACCATAAAACCTATTTCTAACACAATAAAATATAGCGAACCATATTTCAGTTTACATAATGCCAGTGAACGTACAAACTACGGGTCAACTAGTCAGATTATAACGACACGTGTCCATTGTATAACGGTAATGGAAATTTGACGGGACCCGAAATAGACATCGGAAATAGAATTAATTTTCGATATCTTAAGTTTCGTAACTTTATGGCTAAAAATAATAAAGGATAAATGTCTATTTGTGTTAGAGGTTTTTCGTGAAAATAGAAATTTAATACACCAAAGATAAGATTTAGTTGTTATTTTGGTTAAAGTTAGTTAATATCGTTTTCAATTTATTTAAGTTCGTATTTTCTGCACAAGGCCGGATAATTTTGTTTATAATATGCAAAATAGTAATTATTTTAAAAATTAAAAATAAGAAACTTCCTTTAAATTGTTTAAAGGCCTTCATAAATAAAAAGAGTTCATAAAAATATATGTAAATGGCTACACAGTTTTTATCAACCTTCATACGAGTATATAGAAATGTACAGCTATAAAAATACATTGAGGTTTAATTGTTTCAGAATTACAGTTGATCTAGGTAAACATGCTTCTTTTTAAACCGCAGTTTAGAATATTTTGATTATGATTATCCCCGTAAACGGAAATTAGAATAGTTTAAATTACTAAATTTAAAATGACTACAATGGAAACAAATCCAACAAGATTCTTACTGAGAGTAGATCTACAGGCCTTTCTCCATTGCGATGAGCTGTGACCATATGATCGTTATTCACGCATGTGTGCGGTTTGCATATCCGTGTACGTACACACATATGCACGATATGCGTATGTATTTGTCTGTGTGCGTTATATGCTTAATTGTGTGAATACGTTACGTTCTTTATCGAAAAGTGAATGAAAGTTATTAGAGCGAGGATGGGCGTGCCACAGAGTAATAAATTAATAGACAGCGCAAGTCGGATGACCTTGAATTCTTTTTAATAAGTGTTTTTTTATACTTCACACTAGCTTTTTTCTTTTTACTGCCCCATGATAAGCTACTCTGTGAAATGCCATGGATACACATAAAACTGTATTCTAGTTTCAAGGTATATTCTAGATTCGTCAAAAATGATGTAGTTATGGACAAATTTTACCTTTCAAAATGACGTCGATTTGTTTTAAACATTATATTATAAAATGTGTGTCGAGTCATTAATTTAATGATTCGAATTTAAAGTTATTTGGTGTTGCATGTTTACGATTTGCATAATAGTTGTTACTTTTAATGGAACGATTGGCTTTGATGGAGGCTTTTTATTATGTAATGTATATTAGTAACGTTATAGTAATATTATAAATATGACGCACTTATTTAGAACAAAATTTAACGTCAGACAATTTGTTAAAAATATTACAGTACTTTATGAAAAAAAAATAAAATCAAACAAAATAATAATAAAATACAAAATCTTCTATTTTTAGTAAATGTATTATGTGAGCATCAACATCGTTAGAATTGATGAATTTTATGCAAATATTATAACGGTCATTAAATTTAATACAATATTAAAAGCTAAACGGGAAAATATCCCAGAAAAGTAAATGGAAGGAAAACAATTAATAAACATGCTAAAATATTTTAAGAAAGTGCTTAATGACAATAAGTCATTTCCATATTTATGTTAGTTTATGTAATTCGAATACTAAGCACTTAATGGCTTATTCATACATCCTTTTAATATGAAATAAATTAATATAACAGCTTTTTATTTAAAAAGTAGTCTCCTTTTTCATTCGTTGCCATGCTTACGCAAAGACGAATTCGCTAACACCCAGACCCAGGACAGAAATCTAAATCTAAATTCATCATCCAGATGTTTGTCCAGCCGGGCATTGAACCCGGAACCCATTGCGTGTCAGGACGGTATGGTAATCGCTCAGCCACGGGGGTCGTATTTTGTTGGTTAAATAGCGAGTAAATTACTACGTATAAGTATGTAACTGTTTTATTAATTAATTAGTTCAACTGTAGCGAGACCTCTACACCATACTTATACTGCTTCTGACATTACCAAGTATTGACCGCCGCTATTTTCTAGCTTAAAAGGCGTAAGGCAGAAACATCTGCTGAGGCATTCCAGGTTTATCATTAGGTCTTAAATAAAATAGGAATCCAATCCGATTTCCTATTTAAATTTAAGTCAAGTATCTATCTTCTCAAGTTTACTGTTTTAGAATATTAAAAAAAATCATATGGCTTAACATAAAAACGTGTAAAATTGACCTTACTCAAAATTGTTACAACAAGTCACGTAAACTCAATAAAGTAATCACAGATCAAAAGCTGGATTGAAGTCATGATAAAATTATATAGCGAAATATTATATTCACTAGGATTATCCCGCCGATTTACCTGTTTAAAAAACTATATTTTCATAGCATAGCAATATTAAATATTGTTCTCAGGTTATCACATCTGGGTATGAACCCAAAAAGGATAAGAATCTTTCCAGAACCCAGTGACTAACGTCTAGACTATACTCAAAAAATCTGTGAAGTATTCTTAATATTATCACGTATTCACATAAAGATAAATTTTGAAACATTTGATGCAATACTTACTTTTGCAAGCAAGATGTTTTTATTTATTTTATTGCTCCTTAAAGATGTGGGATTGCAAGTGAAATACAAAGTTGTTTTAAACATTCCGTAACTACGAAATAAGTTCACTAAAACATAAACTATGAACACAAAGAAACATATTTTATGACAAACACATTTATACAAACAAATGAACAAACAAACAGACAAGCGAATTAATTTACGCAGTACAATGACCTCAGTCACGCAGTGGAATCACAAACAATGCCGTGACAATCACAAATCAAACATGGCGATTGACACGTGCATGCCATTGACCTTTGACAGCAGAAGAATGGCCGACACTTGTAGACTTCTTGTCGCACGTCACAGAGTAATCACGCTATAGAGGTGGCGTGGTTAACCTGTATGAATATTTTAGTGTTTACGTAATGAATATTTTTGGTGAATATGTTTTTTATGCGAATATTTGTTTTAATCGTTTAGATTTATGTAAGAACGTATTGATTTT
This sequence comes from Urbanus proteus proteus, assembly GCA_018251915.1. Lineage (NCBI taxonomy): Eukaryota > Metazoa > Arthropoda > Insecta > Lepidoptera > Hesperiidae > Urbanus > Urbanus proteus. Next base: position 16,123 of record DWPV01002802.1, read on the forward strand.
AATTCAATTAATGCTTTCATAAAATAATTTATTCAGATATTATATTTAAAAATATTAATTTTACAAGTGACTGTTTAAAGCTAGTATTAAATAAAATTACAATTATTGTAATACTTTTATTTTATTAAATTAAACTTCTTTTTTTTATTAGCAATATACACAAAATTCAGGACATCTTCGTTTGATTCGTCAATGAAGATCATAAACATCCTTGACCAATCCAAAATTGGAGAAAGTTCCTATCTAAAGTTAGACACTGACATTGACCAAAAGTTTATGACCAATAGGATACTAATTAACGGATTGATTTAAATT
>DWPV01002803.1:0-16436 GCA_018251915.1 Urbanus proteus proteus
ATTAAAAGGCAAACATAGGTTCGCGCGTCTGAAGTATGGAACGGGCGAATCTTGATTATATATAAATCTCTGACTATTTCATTCCGGCATCACAAGCCGTCCCTACTTAAATATTGATATGTTAATAATCAAATTACTATAAATTTAACTTAGAAATGCGTACGTAACTCTATATTCGCGGTGTATTACAAATTCATACATCAACGGCTTATCGGATTGGGCTGAATTTTACCCGCACCGATATAGTTTACGTACCGGATTACACAAATCATATAGAATCGTGTTACAACGTAACATGTTCGAACGTTTGCCTTTGAGCTAAATACTGTTTTGATAGTTGCGTAGGTTATCTTTTTAGACTAGCCCTCTCCGCTGGATGGTATTGGAGTCAGGTGCTAAATAGAATATGAGTATTATCTATCCAGAGTGAATGAATAATAATCTGCGTTGAATCTCGCAAATAACGAGGTGGAATGCTATATGTAAGGTACCTTATTTATCGCATACTTTTAGCATAATTAATAGAAACATCAATTTGGAGTTTTCAACTATATGTTTCTAAATAGCTTTTACTGGCGACTTTGCACGCCTTCCTCTTGAATCACTATATCTATTAAAAATCCTGCATCCAAATCCGTTGTGCAGTTTTAAAGATCTAAGCATACATAGGGACCGACAGCGGAAAGCGACTTTGTTTTATACTATGTAGTGATAGTGATGTAGACAATAGAGGTTGAACTTTGTATCATCTATAGTTTTCGCGTACGGAGTCGTTAGTGACAGATATACACTTACGAAAGAAATAATTGGGAAAAACTTTTTCAGTGACAGATACAAGTTTTAAAATTTATGAAAAGTAAACTAGACTTCGAATCAGACATGGTTGGAAAAATGGATAGAAATAAAAGTTAAGTGACGTAATTTTTACCAATTCTTGAGTCGAAGGCACTACTATAAACCGACTCAGCAAAGTCAGGTATAAAATAAAATCGAATTACAAAACCAAGTAAGATCAGCGTTTCAATTCAGAACCGAGCAATTACCATAATACATTGAGAGGAGGTAGTGCACAATAAAAGGAAATCGCCATAAATTCTTGTCACCGACTCGAGTGGTTACTGAGGTTATAATAAAAAATCCCTTTAGACAATTTTCCATTATCTGTCCGTACTCCATTGTTGGTCGGTGGTCAGCGTTTTATGGCTGGGAGCGGTGTCGTAACTCCTTATTAAACCGTCGGGACGCACCGTCTTGCTCCTAATTGATTTAGGGAGCTCGCTGCTCTTTGTTTACTTTTTAGCTCTTTTACTCTTCTGAGCTTCGACAGATGGAGTATGCTTGTCTGTTCGCCTGTACTTAGACTTTAGTTACTAAACAAAGTACAATTGACGTGTACTTTAGTTATAAGGGAATTAGTTACGTAGTAATTGTGTAATTCTTGGGCTTAGATTAAAAAAATAATATTATTTTTACACATAATAATAAAACTTTAAATTTTGGATTTCGCGTCGGAATAAATACGACTTGTATTTAATCAGACACCCCAATATTCTCAAAAAACGATTTAAGTTGATGAAGTAAATATGCATTTGACCAGCTTGTTAAACTATGGACTAAACACTTCTATTTTAAAAGGAGATCCGTAGGCAGGAGTCTCTGACTATGGGTCGTGGATATAATTATTAAGATAAGTAAAATAAGACATCTGAACTCAACGTTTGAGTGGAGATTGAACCCCAAACGTTTTGTATGGAATTCTCATATGATGTCTATGCAGTGCCCACGCAAATTCTACAAGAACAATATTTCATAAAAATGTTTTTTTCCTATTCAAAATGCGTTGAATTACATTATGAACACTTGAGCTTAAGTTAAAGTATAATGTATCAAGGCAGACTTAATAACCTAATATCTAATTATACAAGGAACTCTAAGCCAGTTTCCTTGAAGCCTCTGAAGTTACGGCTTAGGCGTGCAAACTGAACTGAAACGTTTCGTTTTACGCTAAGAAATACGTTTATGGTACACTTTGCTAGGTACTTCAACGCATGGAATTTTTATTATTTTCTGCACTACCCAAAGGTTGGCTAGAAGAGAATGCTTCTTAGCGCCTTTTGTACCACATTTTTTTTTGTTCCAATAAAGCTTAAATAAAAAATAAATATTGATATTTTTTGATCTATACAAATAAATAAAATTAAAGTGTCTTTTTGTGATTTCAAAATAACATTTTTCTACTCAAAGCATATTACCAGTTACCTATAACAAAAATGCAATTATTTTTTTTTGTCTGTCTGTCTGTCTGTTTGGCTGAGGTAATCTTCTAAATGGCTTGACCAATTTTTACGTGACTTTCACTGAAAGATAGCTGAAGAATTAAGGCGTAACATAGGCTACTTTAATTTGACATCGACATCTGTAATCAACCCCAGATAAGATCAAGGACCTACCTGAGGTTAACCTCAGATGCGTTGCTAATGCTGAGAACCGCCTCGGATAAGTATGTCTCTGAAGGGAGTCTCCTAAGGGAGACATACTTATAAGTGGTAAGCCACACCCTTCAGACCAGAACACAGAAGTGCTTAACATTGCTGTTATAGGCAGAAATAAGTGGTGGTGCCGCCAGAGTAGAACTGAATAGAGTTCTATCACCTTTAAAAAACAATTGTGCGGTGCGGTGACAATTTGCAAAAACCTTCATTAAAGGCGTCTACGTCTAGAAGCGGACTCTAAAAGCCTGGAGGATGGAACCGTTAGAGTTGTACGACACATCTATTATGTATATCAAAACTATTTCACTATAAACGCAACGTAAGGTTGGGACAATTGTATTCTACTGTGCGGTCTACAAATATTTGATCGGGCGATGCGAATTGGCCGCCAACCGAATAGGACTTAGAGTGAAATGTATTTACTTCTACAGAAACTAGACTTTGCTTGTTACTTATAAATTGAGTTTTAACTGTTTCTTGTTTTTTTTTAATATAGTTTAAAATGAACATTTACTAGGTTTATGGAAAAAAAACATGTCACTGAGAAATTTAATGTCATAATTATGAAAAATATACCAAATTGACTGCTCTTAAAGGCAGTTGCATGATATACCCACACCATCGCTAACGAACAAATTAATAGTAACATTATCTTAAAAACAAAAAAAATCCACTGCTTAAAACTATTTTTTTCTGGTTTCAGGCACTACATTTAAAAATTATATAGCCTATGTCACTATGACAATTAAAACGAATCCAACGACACATTATACGAGTACATATGTGAAAATCTATTTGAAAAACTATTTGGGCTATACGGTATAGCAAATAAATGGACAATATGGACATACATGCATACATACGCTCGAAAAACAATACCTTCCTTCTGAGTTGATTAAAACTTTTATAAACATTAGATTTTTTTATTAAGTCAGTAAGAAAGGATTTTTCGATACTTTACTCCAATTGTAATAAAAAAAAATGGAATAAATGAAATGTTTTTCTTTCTATCCACCTCTAAAAGAGTTAAATAGGGCTAAAATATTAGCACTTTTTTATTATATTTTGCACATACGAAATCGCAGATAGCTACTATAATATACAGTAACTTTTATATTGAGTTGGTATGTCCATACAGGCTTACATATGTATAATACAGTGTAGATGACCGCAACCAAACGTAGCATATTGTGGACGGTCGGATACGCGGTGATCACGCCAATCAGTAAAGGAAACTACATTACACCACATCATGTCCACATTACTAGCGTTGAGCAGAAATATGTACAGAGGACTGATTTTTACCGCAGACAAAATTAAAATTTTCAAACGTTACTAGCGTTCAGTAAAGCATGGACAGGACTGATGCTTTACTACATGCAAAACGACAACGTTCAAACGTTAAAAAAAACTTTTTCTCTGACTAAAATTGCATTATTGGAAGTTTCTAAGCTTGCAACGATCATATTTTATGGATATATAGCCAAACGAAACGTATTGCGAACTAATGGCTACATGGCGTCAATTAGTCAAGGAAACATAATTACAGCACGTCATTTTACGTATGTATTCGTATTCGTATACAAATTATTATGAAATACGTAAACAGAGAACTGACAGGCCATTAAACTAAAAAACAATACTAGTAATATTTTCTATCAGTAATTATTAAATAACAAGAAAACGTACTAGCCTACGATGTCAATACACATATTATTCTTCTCAAAAAATGCTTTATTTTCTGTTGCTAAATGAATACAACTTAAATTAAAGCGAAGTTGTTAAAGAACTTAAACAAATATTGCAGTATAGTGATGCGAAATATGCAAATAGCTCTATGCTACACAGACACGTCCTGCGTAGCCGACCGCAACCAAACGTAGCGTATAGCGAACGGACGGCTACGCGGTGATCGCGCCAATTAGTAAAGGAAACTAAATTACTGCACGCCGTGTCCACATCACTCGTGTTCAGTACAAATACGTGAACAGGAGACTGATGTGCTATTAGCCTGACAAAGCGATGCTCCTTTTTTACCCTTCATTATGTGTGTGATTGTTTAACAGGGAAATGATTTATGTGGCTTCAAAATATAATGTGTAAAATGTAATAATTGGAAATGTTGTTATTTCAGTTAAGTATGGTTTTGTAACCACGTAAATAATTTATATTTAAAATGAATTCTGTGTAATAACATTAAAATTAATTATAACTTTCCGTATTTATTCATAAATAAAAGGTTTTTATTGGCATTTATTACTTATTCATCAAAAATAAAGTCAGTACTTTGATCACGTAAATTTCAATCCAACTACACGTACACGAAGTCTGAATAGCTAAATGAGACCGTCATAGAAAACCACTAGACGTCTATTGACAGATATAATTGACACAGGTGTCTTGTAAGCGTAATATTATGGACGCGAGCTGTCTCGCCCCTTATAAGGGCTCTCCGACCCGCTTAAATGTGCTTGCAATATTAACGACTACGACGCGTTTACCGACTGTGTTAATATCAATAAAAATATGGATATCTTTCCAGTTTTGTGATATATTAAAAATGGTGTGGTAGGGAAAATATCTTAGTTGATAAATAATTGGCTACATGAAAAATATCGGAAACATAACATATCTATCTTAAATTGTATATCATTAGATAACCTTTTTTCATTAGATGACCTACAAATTTATATAGGTAGAAGCAGAGTAAAAGGATGTCAACCTTAAACAGGAAAATTATTATTTTTCGTGGCTACGAAATATTAAAAGAAGTTATTATTAATTTGAACCAAAGATTTGGTTGGAATGAATCAAATGTAAGTAAGTTTGCATGTCTGGCAAAGCCAGCTTATATTAAACAATAATGCATCCACAAGAATATTCTTATACAATACATGTCCGTTGGTTTTTCACCTTTACCAATAACAATATTTTAATACAAATAAAACGTTCTTATTATTAGAAAATCGAAAGCGATTATAGAAAACGTTATCAACGAACACATCTCTCAGGCCCATCTTTAAGACAATATACACGATATGTCGTGGCCGTACCTAATAAATCTTTAATCCATAAGACTGTCGCAGCTGGCTCCCTAAGGACACTTGCCGGAAGGTATTTTCAGTTCGTAATTGCACACCAGATGACACTTGAAACAGGCACCGATGTATGCATACAACCTTTCAAATTAATTGACGCTCAATATTAGAGTGACGCTTTAGTGGAATTACTCGTCGTGTTCGAATTGAAGTAATGTCTTGTTGGGAAAGCATTACATATTCAGCGCTTTATTCAATTTTGTTTATATTGGTTCTAGGAAATTTTGAATAGGTATTGCACTTAATTTTAATTGATAACTTTGATAGCTGTTATAGCATGATGGTTACAAAGTCGGTCCTTGGTTCGAATATGAGGCATGTATAAACTTTAAAAAATTAGAGGTTTCAAACCTGGCTTCGAATCTTGGACCCCCTGATTGAAACGACGTATTTTAACCACCTGAGCGATCCTGCCTTAAATCTTGCGTACTTTACCAAAATTGTTCTGTTCTTTAGTTTGAAAATTCCATTTCAGACTGTAAAATAAATTATAATATGTGTCTAATATGTACACGAGTGGGTTATGTAACGATTACTCACGTAATTAATATTCAATTAACGAAAGTGTAACACAAATTGGGTCTGCCAGGTAAACGCTTATCTGTTTGGGGTAAGGGCTTAGGGTTCCGGTATGATGATAGATAAGATTCGAGTGCAAAATATCTAGGCTTGATGTGGGTTGGTCTTAACTTGTCAATTGTTCTTTGTCTCTCAGAGTTACAATGATTGACTGCATTTTTTATGTCGTAATACTTTATGACTATCATGAATAGAATGCGTATAATATGATGCGGAATATCTTTGTAGCGAAGTCTACTGGAAGAAGGGGCTTCCCTCCAAGCAATGGACCTAAAGAATCTGATAGTTGGATAATGATGATAACCCAATAACAAGTAGAACTGATGATATAACATATTAGTTTTTACCCGCGGCTTCGCTCGCGTTTAAGTAGGATTGTATGCTTCAGGTATATTGCAAATGCTATTTATTCATAGCAAAAAGCCGTAGGTATAAAAGTGTGTAGGTTGTAGATATAAAAGTTATTTTTATATCCCTCAGGAGTAGTACCTTTTTGCGGGATGAAATATCCTCTATGTTCTTTTCCGAACCCTTGGCAATGTGCATGCGAAATTCCATAAAGATCGGTTAAGTAGTAAAAGCGTGAAGGCGTTACAAACAAAAAAACAAATAGACATTTGCATTTATAATAATTAGGATTCTCCGAAGCATATAATACTTTAATTAACCAATAGCAGACATCTCGGCTTAGCATTGCTCATATTTAAAAGTCTGGTTAGATTTTTACTAGACAAATGTTTACATTTATTTATAATAAATACAATAAATATGATTATGTATAATTATTTTTAGATTAAAATACTTTTATCCACCTACACAGTATCGACATCGCCTAGGTTAACTGGCAGATAATGCCATTAGGCATTAAGTTTAACCTTGTAACCCTTTGCTTAAAGTGTTTCTAAATAATAAATAAATAAATAAATACATGTTTTCGCTAATGAGATCAACCACATCATAGTTCAAATCCAAAAAGTATAAACAAATATAACACAAGTAGTCAGTTCTAACCCTCATTATCTTCTTTCCCTGCGTTTCTTTGCTAACTCCTCTGAAGAATGGAGGCTCGGTTTTGTAAATGTGAGGATAAACACAATTGTTTGCGCTGCGTCCTTTGTAGTGCACTTCTGAGAGCCTCCAGGCTTCATAATGCCGCTAATAAAGTTCACTTTCTGTAACTACCTTCATTTGTAGTTGTGACGTGTAAATAAAGTTTGAGAATGTTCTGGATAGTTTATAAATATAAGAATGTTCTAGAAAGTTTTTATAACGTATTGGCCGCAGTCCATCTGATGATAAGTTTAGTTGACATTATCGCGTGTGATGATATAAGATATGAACCCAAATTAAAGATGAACAAAATTTATACTTGAAGTTTACGATTTTTCTACAAATTTAAATGAATAAGAGAGAAAGACGGCATATTCTGGGAATAAAAGATTATCTAATTTATGATAATTAAAGTAGCAAATAATGCAGTCCATTGCGTGTTAAATGGTCAATACCGCTTATTATAAAATGTATCCTAACTAAATAGTACTAGCGTGCTATTATTTGCGTTGCGAGCTCTAAATGAGACAGATCTCTCTATACTTAACCTAACGGATGGTACTGATTGAATAATTCAAAGTAAAATATCCATAAAGTATTTTTCACAATACAACAGCGGTGAAATTATTGCAAAAGATTAAGGGAGCCAATCAAGTGAAATATTTCCTGGAAAGCATAGAAATTTGAATGGTCAAAGAATTTTGTGAAAACCATTAGTTTTCCTTTATGGATATGTAAAATAAGAAAGGAAATCATATCCCAATTTACTTCTTCAATTGTCCTGTTAACATGCTTCCGGGATAACGGATATATGGGATGAGATATAAAATAGACTCCTAATATATAGGTATTATATGATTTTTTTTCACAATGAAGTATTAATGCGTACCGTAAAAGGAGCAGAATAGGTGAAAATCCACAATACTCAAATAGTATTATATTTAAACGAAAGAAAAAGTTTTGCTTTTGTTCATTTTCTAATTCTACGTTGATGAAAGAAAAGAAATTGAAAGAAAAAGTTTTGCTATTGTTGATTTTCTAATTCTACGTTGAAGTGCACAACTAAATAATGTCTTCACACCACTTTCACCAGATGATAACTGAACTAAAGTAGACTTCACTTTTTTAACTCCAAAAAACATAGAATCAAAATCGATAAATACATATTTGGCTAACGTGGAAGCCATTTTATTCAGAGATTAGTCTTTCGCTCAGCAGTGGGATAGTAATGATTTTACAGCAATAATTACATGAGATATATTCAACTAAAAGTCAAGACAAGCGAACTTGCATTAGGAGTCTACTTATTGTTCCTCTAAGTTCCGGGTAAACAGGAACCGCTCAGTTTTAGAAGGGTTCGACAAGGCACAAATATTGAACTCATAATGCTCCAGTAAATATATATTTCATTCTCAATAACACTGTATACTGGCTTGGTTTTCCTTATTATATTCACTGTTCTATATACAATACAAATTGAGGAACTTTGACATCATTGTTTCAAGGAAATATGCCGTTGTGATAGGTTAATATTTTACTTTTGAAAAAAAATACCAATAAACAATAAAAATTTGTTCATGTAATATTGTTAAATATTATAAATTGCATTATTGTTATAGGTATCATAGGTAAATGTACCTATACCTATGATACCTATAACAATAATGCAATTTAAAAATTTTTGTCTGTCTGTTTGGCTGAGCTAATCTTCTAAAGATTTTGACGCAACTTTCACTAGCAGATAGCTGAAGATCTAAGGCGTAACATAGGCTACTTTAATTTTGGAAAAAAATACAAGCGCGCGCGCCACGCGCAATCGGCCGCCGTAGCGGGAGCGCGGGATGTTATCTATGTTTAGATATGTATTCCTTTTTACCTTTTTAACGCGGGTGAAACCGCGGGAATCAGCTAGGAATATAATAAAATTACTTCTTTTTTTACCCTTACGGAAGCTATCCCGAACAAAATTTGAAAGCAATAAAAAGAACGAATCCTTCCCCTCACAAAGCAGTTTGAAACAAAAAGATGCAACGAGACGACCACAGCAAATATAGTACTTGCAAATAAAAGTTCATCGTAAAGAACAGGTTTAACAGTCGACGATAAGCTAATAACGAGTATCTGTAAAGTAACAAAAAAACCGAGTGCAAATATTTTGAATTAAATAGGTAGATAATACTGTGTTTGCATTTATCTGTATTTATAATGCAATTAAACAGATCACTTCATTACTTAAGTTGTTTAAATTTATACAATTTTAATCGCAAGGTGAATCTATACAAATGAATAAAATTGAATTGTCTGTTTGTGATTTCAAAATAACATTTTATTACTTAATGCATATGAAAGTATACACGATACCTCTAACGAAAATGCAATTAAAAAAACTTTTCTCTGTCTGTCTGTTTAGCTGAGCTAATCGTCTAAACGGCTGGACCGATTTTGACGGGATTTACACTGGAAGATAGCTGAATGTTTAAAGCGTAACATAGGCTACTTTAATTTTTGAATAATCCATTAGGGCGCGCTCCACGCGCATGTGCGCACCGTCGCGGGAGAGCGGGATGACATTTATGTTTAAATATGTATTTTTTTTTACTTTTTAAACGCGGGTAAAATCGCGGGGTTCAGCTAGTCACAAATATGATTCAAACGAGAAGGTATCACAACCTGTCCAATTTCTAGCGTGGAACAGTTTTTGTCTTTCGGTATAAGGTTTGCCGGCTCTCTTTCAATTAGGATACCTTAGTCCTTGGAAGAAGCACTGCATCTCCGAGTAACTTGATGTATAATACCTGTTCCTTATGAACTTACAGACGTTCACGGTCAACAGTGATAATTTACCATCAGGAGTACTGGATACTCGCTTGTCGTATAAAAAGCGAAAAACGAAGAACGGTGGTTGTAGAGATTCAAAAAGAATTTTATGACGAACCTTTAAAAATATTTTTCCGCACCTAAATTTTTGCCAAAAACAGTGTTCCGTAGTTTGATATATGAAAGTGAGACAAAGTAACAAGGCTTAATAGACTATGATGGGGAAGTCGGCCGCACCAGCTGCTAACTCTTCGTTTTCAACCGCTTCGCATAGTACTCTACGTTAAACCACCGTGTATGTACTTTTTACTGGCCACGGGCAATATTCCTGTTTTGTTCTGAGTCGAGTTTAGAAACGTTACCTGAAAAAGCTGATGGGACTGTAGATTTGACAAAATAATAAAAGCCAACTTTTTTTTTGGACTCACATCGCTTCACATTAGGTTTTTCTCCTATGTTGTGGGTGCCGTAAACATCAAGACGGATATACAAACACCCAGACCCAGAACAGAAATCAAAACTCACCACTCAAATATCTGTGTAGCCGGGGATCGAACCCAGAACTTGCGTTTCACCGGTGTGGTGAGCTCTACCGCGTTGGTCGTAGCATTAAATGCTTCCGGGGATTTATACATATTTATAACGGTCATTACCTTATCATTCATTAAAAAGGTCAGATTATCCCGAACTGAATTATGTAAGCGGACCACCTTGTATTTGACGCAATTTATCAACTTTCTTTTAGCGAATCCTTTAAAATTATTGCGACTCAAATTTATATAACACTAGTTTGTGCCCGTGGCTTCACTCGCGCTAATGTGTACATTTGCACAAAGAGGCCGTAGGTATCAAAGTAAGTAGGTTGTCGGTATAAAAGTAACGTTTCTATCCCTCGGGAGTAGTGCGTTTTTTCGTTATGAAAGGTACTCTATGTCCTTTTCTGGGTCCCTTACTACGTGTGTGCAAAATTTCATAACGATCGGTTGGGCGGTTAAGGCGTGACGGCGTTACAAAGAAACAAACAAATAAACGGACTCTCTTCTTTATAATAATTAGGATTAGGATACATAGGCAACTCATTGAATAAAAATGGTTATTAATTTAATTTGACGTAATTTTCTATTTTGTATGTTAATTTTTTCTTTCCCTGTGTCAGTCCCCTGATACGTCATGAAGGGTTTATCTAGTCTAGTCATATACTTTGCGACGTGCCAACTTCGGACAATTGTAAGTGTCGCCGGCTATCAGGTAGCTTTTAATCCTTATAACTTGGTTTAACTATTAAACTACCATCAATAGCCACCTTTACACTGAACTTGTCTTTGCCTTATATGTGTTGAATATATTAAAAAAATCTGTCGTGAAAGACTTTTTTCACACTGTTTTCTTCTCCCTATCCTCCATTTATATTGTGTATAACTTAAGAAAATTGATAAAAAATGAACCTACATAGACACATAATACGTCATTCCCCTGGCTCAACGATTTGTTGAGTCTTATCACATACTCCGAAGTTCCCAAACATACTCAGTAGAGATGTTTGTTTTTTGGCGAGAAATATTTTTATCTAACCCCTGAAAGATGAGTTCGCGGAAGTTTCATTAACGACAGTTCCGAGTGTGAGGGGAGATTAGGCTTTTGTGTAGGTTTACTCAAATCATCTTTTTCGTATATCTAATGTGTTACATGTAAGTATGTTATCTTCGTGACTTACTGTAATTTATCTTATTTTTTATGAGATTGAAAAAAAAGCATACAGTCCACTATATAAGTGAACTGGGAGAAAGTGGACATTGCTATCCATGAATACCAGAACATTCTACAACACAAAGTTTTTAATTCATAAAGAATTGGGCTACAGAAGTCAAACGTCATTTATAGCTAGGCTAAGAAAATATTGTTAAAATCGATAAATTTTCAAGCGACAAGAATCACGACCATACCATTTTATTTTGGTTAAAACTTAGCTCACCACGTTGGTTAATTGCTAGTAATTATGAGGTAAACCTTAAAATCAATAATTCGAAAACCTCGGTCTTTTAAAAAATTGACTAAATATACCACTTAGAAATATACATACTTTATTTTGCATTTGTAATTCTTGAAGGATTAACTTTTCTGTTACTAGTTTAAACTCAAACCAGTACCTAACAGTCTCTATGAAGTTACAAGTAAAATAAAGAGCGATGCTGAACAAGCCGTTATTAAAATGAATTAATTTTAAAACTTATTGAAATGTACAACTTCCTTTTAATTTTTTCGCTCTTCAATGAATTAAGTCCTGGGAGCTGAAGATTCTGTCGTCATGCAGATAGGTACGGAGTCTGAATTATGGCGCTTAAATGAGAGTAGAGGGATAGTTAAATAAAAGTAGAGGGATGATAAGTGGAGATCTTTTTAGGTTTTATTTTCGCATTAAAAGTTATTTCCTGAAAAATTTTATTGTGTGGAATTTAGGTTGATGGACATGGTGGAAATGTATCCGTCATTGACTTTAGGTAGAAAACTATGTGGTGGTTATGTCCACGGGCGGCAGTGGCCACCTACCATGAGGTGGACTGAATGCTCGTTTGCTACTTTAATTTTTTATTTAAAAAAATGCTGTATATTACAGTGATCATAGCTCTCCTGGACATTTTTGTCAAACTCACATAGGATTAGAAGTTTATGGATAGACTTGTTCTGATCTATGATGACTAAATTGGAATGCCTCGTGTCACCACAACATTTCACTAGATTACTGCTAACATAAATAAATATCGAAAATCACAAAATAAAGATACTTCAATTCTTAAAAGTAAAAGCGAAAACGTTGAACCGAAAAATATTTCTCATTGGCTTAAGAATGGATTAAAATATTACGCCTTAAAGGCTTATTATTATAATCTCAAGAAAATCCGATTTCCTGTTTATTATTACTGTTATGATTAGAAGAAAATCGTGGGGGAATTACAGATGATTATGTTATGTACCAAAGGAATGCTTTCGACCTGTTTACTTGCTTTACTTATAATTAATTATTAAACAATGTAATAACATCTTGAAAGGCAACTTTAATACATACTGAATGTTTTATGTATATATGTCTTGGAGGGATAGAAGGTATATGCAGTATGGATAACAATATAATAATTGTATATGCCAGTGGTTCTCAAACTTTTTGACGGCGGAGTCCTTTTGAAAAGCGAAATTTTTGACGGAGCCCCAAAATAAACGAAAAAGTAACATGCATTCTTTTTATAATAATCTAGGGTCTATCTAAAAAAAGAAAAATAATCTATCTATCAGCTTTTAATTGTCCACTGTTGACATAGACCTAAAATAATGCCTAAAATAAATTAAAGTAACCTATGTTAAGCCTTAGACTTTCAGCTATCTTCCAGTGAAAGTACCATCAAAATCGGTTCAGCCATTTAGAAGATTATCTCAGTCAAACAGACTGACAGGAGTGTCTGTGTTTCGTCGTGTCTGAATTTTATTTATTTATATAGATTGTTTTTGATCGAGAAAACACCATTATTAGGTACTACACTACTGTGTACCATGGTGTGTTAATTCACTAATAGATTGACGTCGACGACATCAGTATCACTCACAATATCGCAGTCTAGTTCTCTTTGAATTAAAGAGAAACCTGAGGACTAAGACATTTCATGTAAAACATAGGTATACAGGGTGAATTTTTCAAGTATGCGTGGATGGGGAAATTCGAAACTATAAGGACTAGCGAAAAAAGCTGAAAGGACTTACGAGGCCGATTTTGATGAGAACTAAAACTGCATAATTAGATTTTCAAAAAACTTATTTCCCTAGCCGGGAATCGGACGAGTGCATTTTGAAAAAAAAATCACACCCTGTATTATTGCGCTATCTGATACTGTTGCTTATAAGGATCAAATTCTGGAAACTAACTGCACCTGTTAAAGATGAGGATGTGTTTTTTTTCCAAAATGAACTCGTTTGACTCCCGGCTAGGGAAATAAGTTTTTTGAAAAACGAATTATGCAGTTTTAGTTTTCATCCAAATCGGCCTCGTAAGTCATTTCAGCATTTTTCACTAATCCTTATAGATTCGGATTTCCCCATCCACGCACACTTGAAAAATTCACCCTGTATAGGGGATATAGTAAATTTAGACCAAAACTACACTTCTCTCCGTCTCTTGGACTGCCACTGAAGCGTTCAAACAAATTGATATACTAGAGATTAGGCAGGTTTTGTTAATTAAATGCCATGTGTTCGGGCCTTACGGCCAGGTCGGGTACATTGTCTAACCGGGATATTATACGCTTCTACGCTACTTTAGTAAAATTAATATCCGTTATACTAGGAAGTAGGGTTAAGCTGATATTAAAAGGATATTATTTTTATCTAAGAAACTTTATAAAGGTTTAAGAACGTTATCATAAATTTTGATTTTATAACGTCGATTTGTAGGACTATTGGTATGATAAATTATATAAATATATGCTAAGCAACAGAAAAATATATTTCATAACCTAGTTTTACGTATTAAGTAGGTGTTGAGGGAGCGGGACTATTATTATTTAAAACAATATATTTTGTAGGATAAATTTTTTTTTGAATAATTTTGATAAATAGTTTTAACGAGTAAAGACCACGATAGTTAGCATCGTCAAGTTAACAAACGATATCCCTTCTATCTCTGTCATCGCAATCGAAATTTTTTATAAAAAAAGTTGGGCCTCTCAATAAAAATCCTAAATATTAAAAAATATATATATACACGACGAATAGATAATCTCTCTTCCTTTGGGAAGTCGGTTAATAAATGTGAATGTCCGTTTATTTGTTTGTAACTACTTAACTGATCGTTGTGAAATTTTGCACACACATGTCTAGGACTCACACCTTAGAGTACCTTTTATTCCGAAAAAAATACTCCTGAGGGATAGAAAAGTAAATTTGCTACGAAAAATTTGCTTTATAGTAATCAATGGTAAAAATGTACATACTAGGGCCATGGCTATTATGTTTTCCCGATTTTATAGGTACGTAGGTAAACTGGCAACACCGAAAATTACCATTTCGGGACCCCAGGGACTCAGGTGTTATAGCGGCCTAAATGATTTCCCTTCGCCCAAAGCGTGTCATATTATGGCAATAAAGTCTAGTTTTCCGTCAAAGTGCGCACTTAGTGAGCATATTTTAGTACGTGCATTTTGTATGAGCGTCAATTAGTTTTCAGGCGGCTTTGTTCTTTATGGCCGTCACGATCACAATGGTTTGAATGTCAACACAGAGTACCTTTTATAAAGTTGGTTAACGATTTTCGGGCATGGTTTATCATATATAGTGATTAGTGAAAAAACAGTGATATTCTATTTTGAAAAATTACCTCAGAACGGAAGTCTCAGGTTTGAAGAACTGAATTTTCAAATTTATGTGCGTGTAAAAATTGTTACCACTTGGTTTAACGGCGACGGAAACATCTATACAAATAAATAAAATTGAAGTGTCTGTTTGTAATTTCAATATAACATTTTTTCTCAATGTATATGAAAGTATAAACGATACCTATAACGAAAATGTAATTAATTTTTTTGTCTGTCTGTTTGGCTGAGGAATCTTCTATACGGCTGAACCGATTAAGACGGCACTTTCACTAGAAGATAGCTGAAGGTCTAAGGTATAACATAGGCTAGTTTAATTTTTGAAACATCCATTAGCGCGCGATGTCGCGGGAAAGAGGGATATTTAGATATGAATTTTTTTAACCGCGTGAAACCGCGGGGATCAGCTAGTATAATATACGCTCAAAGGTTTATGAAAAAATCATGATAAGTTAGATATTCAAATGGTAAACTCTGATCTTTGCTTGACTTTGAGTGGATGTGTACTAACTAGTCATTCTATGGCACCCACGTCACAATACAGCTTGGAGTGGGCAGTTCGTGGGCGGTAGGATTTAGATTATGTAGCTAAGATTAGATTGCACTAATATAAATCGCACTAATATTATATACACACATCTATACAATTAAGTAAAATTTATGTGTCCGTTTGTATTTCAAAATAACAACTTTTTACTCAATGCATATGAAAGTAAACACAATACCTATAACAAAAATACAATTAATTTTTTTTTGTCTGTCTGTCTGTTTGGCAGAGGTAATCTTTTAATCGGCTGGACCGATTTTGACGGGACTTTCACTGCAAGATAGCTCTAAGACGTAACATTGGCTAGTTTTATTTAAAAAAAAATTAAAGTATATAAAGAATAAGCTAGTAAAGTATAAAACAGTTTTTTATGTTTATCCATGCACTTATTTGCTACAGCCATAATTTTAAAATTAGTTTTGACTAGCTGATCCCCGCGGTTTCACCCGCGTTAAAAAGTAAAAAGGAATACTTATCTAAACATAGGTAATATCCCGCG
>DWPV01002804.1:0-16434 GCA_018251915.1 Urbanus proteus proteus
AACTAGCATAAGTTTCAATGGAGTTGTCATAAACTTTGTTTAAAAAACTTCTAAATAAATGAGATTAAAAAAAAAAATAATAATAATTGTAATTGACAAGTTCTTATTGCCTTGGCTGTGTGCCAATATAATTCATAACTTGATACAAATAAATATACTCGTATTTAATTTCATCTATGTCAATTTTCATCAATGTTCATATCAAGTTATGAAGTCTAGTGTTTATCTATTTTTTGTGTGAGTCTATAACATCCAAATATGGATCTAATGCAGATTTATGAGCAAAGATTGTATTGCCTGAATTAGAAATTTCCCAACATCTCTTCAAGAAAGGTGCAAAAAGAGCTCTTCAAAGCCGACGTTGCAATAGCGGCCACTCTAGTTTTGCGACGTCCATAGTGCGTTGTCCATAGACGACGGTGACTGATTTTCATCAGCTATCCGTCTGCCTTATTCATCACGAGCACAATCACAAATGTCTGTTTGTGATTTCAAAATAACATTTTACTTATTGCATATGAAAGTATACACGATACCTATAACGAAAATGCAATTAATTTTTTTGTCTGTCTGACTGAGTTAATCTTCTAAACGGCTGGACCGATTTTGACGGGACTTTCACTGGAAGTTACCTGAAGGTCTAAGGTGTAACATAGGCTACTTTACTTTTTTAAACATCCATTAGCGCGCGCACCACGAGCATGCGCGCCATTGCGGAATGACATTTATGTTTAAATATGTATTCTTTTTTACTTTTCAAACGCGGGTGAAACCGCGGGGATCAGCTAGTTATTTATAAAAGTCGTGTTAACGTGTTCCAGGTAACATTCATCGGCAACAACATCCCGGTGCACCCGCACGTGTACTCCAACGGCCACATCTGCCTGTCCATCCTGACGGACGACTGGTCGCCGGCGCTCTCCGTGCAGTCAGTCTGTCTCTCCATCGTGTCCATGCTCAGTAGCTGTAAGGAGAAGGTGAGGCACGATCTATTCCAGGAAAGGTAGAAGAGGATTTTTCCCTTTTATTAACAGTGTAGAGCAGTTTGTAACATTTTATTTCTCTGGGTGTCGTGGGAGGAAATTAGGAGATGAAATGGGTAACGGGATCTTCCCAAGTATTTCTTCTATTAATAGTCATCAATTTTAAGGATGTCTAAGGAAGTTTCGATTCAGATAAAAATGGTGGCAAGATGCAACTATCTTATACCTTACTGTATAAGAATAAGAAAGTGTTGAATGAAAACATTAAGTAAACAACGAACAAGCAACAATAATCAATTTGCAACACGTACAATTTTTTGAAAAATTAGAGATTTTTATCAAGACGACCCAAAACTTTTATCAAGGGACCGAACTTCGTAGGTTATTTTGTATGTTTCAAGCAGCAAAGTCAAATCGTGTGGAAGGTCAACGGTCAGTGCGCCCAGTAATTAGATTTGCTCAGCGCATGTCTAATGACGTAAGCATACGTATTGTGTAAGACGAGACTTCTTGCGTTGAAGTTTTCGTTATCGATATGAGCACCTTTAAGATTTGATTTCCTTTAATGCGCTTTTAAGGCTTCGATGCAACACCGTAAACCGTGAAAAAATCGGGTGAAGAAAACGGCACCAAACATTTTTAGGGCATAAATGTATGTCTCTGACAATCAAGTTTTATCATAGCGGTTGTAAACATCTAAGATCGATCTATCTCAGTACACATCGTGGTCAGTAAATTAACATATGGGCGAATAAAAGTACGACATTTTATTGTACGATATAAATAATCGCACGAGTATTTTGTTTTAATGGTATTGGTGGTGTTGAAGCGTGTGGTAGAATACCAGCTGAGTCCTAAATCCTAATTATTATAAATGCGTATGTCCGTTTATTTGTTTGTTTGTAACGCCTTCACGCTTTAACTACTCAACCGAATGCTCACACAATGCTAGGAGTCCAGGACCGGACATAGAGTACCTTTCATCCCAAAAAAATATACTACTCCTGAGGGATAGAAAAATAACTTTTATACCTACAATGTACCTACATTTACACCTACGGTCATTTGATAAGGATGAATTGCATTTGAAATATACCTGAAGTGCACAAACCTAATATTTAGTTTTACATGCGAATGCACATATTAACGCGAGCGAAGCCGCGGGCAAAAACTAGTCAGTAATACGTCCCTAATGGACTCCATGTACCACGTCTGACCCCTTCGGAGTCCCTTGTAGATTCGCAGGGACCACATGTTCACAAAGTTCCAGTTTAGCATAAGGCGCTAATGACTACGATAAAAATTAGGCAATGTAGCAACATAACTGTCGACGTCTATCAACGGGAAGCCATATCTGATGCTTGCGTCACACTATTCGTCACCACTTCAATTTAATTAACATCGCAGACGACGCCCCGTCAAAGAGAATCGATACGATTCTTGAACCTTAATTACAAGTCAAAGTAAATTAATACAAGACTCCAATAAATTGCTTATGGAAGCCTTGTCGCCAACTATTGCGAAGACTTGTAAACAATACATACCAATTATACGAAGAAAATGTTGTTACGATGTTCTGGATGGATGTACCCTAATGGTTAAATTTCTTGCGTGTTTTTTTACTATTCAAGGGCGAATTAGACGTCAGATTTTTTTTCAAAAAGTATTTTTTTATAGTTTTCGGAGTTCTCTCGGAAAAATCTTTAAGCTATTATTTAAATGTTATATTTTTATAGCCAATTTATTATTTTTATCTTACCTTTTCAGAAGCGGCCACCGGACAACTCGTTCTACGTGAAAACGTGCAACAAAAACCCTAAGAAAACGAAATGGTGGTATCACGGTAAGTTGCAAGAATTTTTTATTTATTTTGATTAAATGAAAGGTATCTGACATCTCACTTGAGGAGAAGTCTACCTAATAAAGTTCTTGGCTGACTTATCTATCAGAAAATAATATATAGGGCTATATAAGGTATGTGAGCATTTAGAAAAGATTGATAAAAAATTCTGTACCATGGGGACTCTACCAAAAAGGGTGAACGCTTGTCTTTTCAATTAATTATTGATACTAATTAAGTATATGACATCTGCTGTAACATAATCTGCTGGTCTCTGAGAGTTCATGCTCCTGCCAAATATGGCAGGAGCAGCTGTAATAACAGATGTCCATGACTCAAAAAGATTACATACCATGAAATCGACACTAAATTGTTCTGCTACTATAACATAATCATATAAATAAACAATAGATCGTTAGAGCATAAATGAATAACGTGTTTTATCTATCGTTTCCAGATGACTCAGTGTAACGACACACCGCGGCTGTATCGAGCAAGGACGATAAAATCTCAACTTGTGATAAGTGTTATCAATGCAGTGTTAACATATAATGTTATGTATATACGAGTGGTTGCGGTGCGTGTGTGCGGCCGGCCTTATTTCAGTGCTAATTAAATCTTGTCGAGTGTGTGAAGCGTTCAGTTTGTCTATGACTTCGGTGTTGCCATTCAGCGTTTACGTTCTCCCCGCCCGCCGTGATTGAGGTATGCATATAAAAATGAGATTATAATTGTATTAGTATATCATGATTATTGCCTTTGTTTTTCTAAAGATCTAGACGACTTTGTGTGTACTTAGGCGCCCGTAAATTGTCGTGTTTTCGTGACGTCATTATTCATATTTTTTTGAAGTATTTCGTTGTTTTGTGTCTTGTTCAGTTCAATTAAATTTGTAATGATTTATATTATATTGCTAACTCTTTGCTTGAGGAATTATTGCATAATTACATAATACTGTTAAAAGATAAACGATTCTACATTATGCAGCTATTTATGGATAATTAATTTTTATTTCGTTATTATTCAAAATATAATATTGAGGGTCTCACTTCCAAGTATTTGATGTTTATCGTACATCACCTGTAAATAGAATAAAAAAGTATACTTATTGTAAACTGTAATTAATTTTGTATACATTTTTATTTTTTGAGTTTTGAATTAAATTATGCTAATTGAATTTTAATGCGTACTTTATGATTTCAATTGAGTTTCAGCTCTCATGTTCATATTTTTGTTTGCAATTATTATTACCTTGTTTCAATTGGAGGTAGGCAGAAATTACAATTCATATAATTACATATTTTTCTAATTTATTACTTATTTTTGTTCTGTATTTGTTAGCTATCATTTTATTTTGGTACATATTTAAGTGTTTTAAAAAGAGCCAATGTTTTGTTCATAATAATACTATAATAATAATGCCTCCCGTCGATAGGGTTTCTCAGATGGAATCTGTTTACATGCTTTTTGATTGAAAATATGAAAGTAATCATTACATGTAATATCACCCATTCCGACGGCGTCATCGACTATTTATTTCACATTTTAAATGGTAATTATGGTTCGAATCTATTCATTATCTATCTCTTAAATATAACTTGTCGAATTTCCTGTATAACACCTATTTCCTTCAATTTAGAGTTGCCTAATATTATATTGGAATAAAAATTAGACAAATCCAATATTATGTTAGGGTAATCCAATATTTATGTTGACGCGGTTTGTGTTATGTGTCCACCATTTTGAAAATATGAGAAACAATGCCACGTCACGTAGACGCTGACAATGCGAGTCGCGGGCTGAAATCAGGTCTAAAAACTAAATCTTTGGCGTCGTTTCAGAAGTCGCATATATTAAAATATAATATATAATTACGTAGGGTAATAGGGTATGAAATTAAATATTAATATTGCTGGTAGATATACGAATAAATTGTCAGTTGCCTGTCTTTGCTATAGTTTGCTGTATTATCTCGTATTACTTGCTGTTTACTATTTAGTTTTTGTATGTCACTGACTTTCGTGAAAGTGGTTTTATGAGGAAATATACACAGGTCTTCGTAAATAAATCAAAGAGTATCTATTTGGACTAAAAGAGCTTAGTTGTCAGATCAAATTGGATAGTTTTTGGCAGCAATATTAGCTCTATGGTTGATCCCTTTATAATCAACATCTATACTACATATATAACAGCATACAGGTTAAGTTGGCATGGGTCTGACAAATATTCTCACTTTGTCTGTGTACTTCTTAGATAAATCACCTCATAATATTAATGTTTTATAACAAAATTTAACCGCGCGTACATCGGTTAGATACAATGGTTTGTCTATGGATTTATATTGTTTATCCATAGATAATTTACTCAGTCATATCACAAATCTTCCACAGACAACCACATTCACCTAAACAGTGACATAACAAGTGAGAACAACCCCTATATTTGAAATAGTATAAATGCGTGCGTCTTGAAATAAATGCTGTTTAAATATATTATTCTATTGTGTGCTAAGTCGATTATACTATATGAAACTGCATTTTAGTTACATGCAGACATAGTGCCCGCTTTACTTAACAAGAGATTCAGATACATATTGTTAGATTTTAGGTTTTTTCTTTAGTCGTTACGATTGGGCTGTAAGCTACTCGATATAAAGAATGTATATGAAAGTGACGTCATAGTTAAATGTAATAATGTAAAAACATCATCTTTGAATGGCTCATAAGTTTATTTTGTTGGCTTTTCTTAACGATTTAATTTATTAACCAATTTTATCCTATATTTATTATATTGTCTAAAAGTTTTTCCTTTCTAATAGCCTTTTTTAAATCCCAGGCGAATTCCACTTAACGCTTCACACTCATTGCCCCACACTAGTATTCCCTGTGTCGTGGGTGCCATGGACAATAGAGAAGACAAGGGCAATTTTTTTGGATTCCTTGATTTTTGACGTCAAGTTTTCCAATAGTACAATCGGTAGCATAATCATAAAAGAAAATAAGAAATGTGTAACCATTGTATGTGTAATGTCTTTCAATTTAGTCTTTGTGATTTATGGAAGGACTAATTATTTATTCTTAACTTTAATAAAAATCAGCCATTTTGAAGTCGTCATTTTCAAATACAGTCTTTATGAGCGTGAGTAGCCAAAAAATATGACAAAACCTTTTAAGAAGTCATTTGTGATAATGGAGTACCTTCTTGGAGAATTATATATTTTAAAAATTCTTTTTTATTTACTTTTCTTTTGCGTTTGACTGTTTTTTTTTATTGAGCATGTTTAGCTTCTTTACAATTTATGTTTTTCAGTGTAGCCAACTTACCATAATGTTACTCTAAATTGTAGAAAAAAATATATAAAGAAGGGCTTATCTATTGCATTATCCAGTTACCCAGTTTTTAAATTTGTTTGATCAATGTTAACTACTTTTGAAAAAATTCGAGGCAAAAACAGTAATGAGTTGGCTACACTTGTTTTGTTTCAAATATTAACAGTCTGGGATGGATTGTCAATTATATACGTAAATGAATATAACATTGTTTGACGTGATAATAATGACTTCAATGAAATAAGAAACATATATTGTAATAATAAGTACAATTTAACATATTAAGAAACTATGAGTACTCGTTTTTGAAGGATAAGGCGTTTGCCCAATGTTACAAAATTAGTTAACATGTAACCATATCTTTGAAGTAATATATAGAGTTATCTGTAAAACAAGTATGTAATTAGTTAGCAGTTTTAAGGTGTTGAGGGCGTAAAAATATATTTTTGTTAGCACATGGTCCCATATTGATAATTGTGGTACTGATTTATTTCTGTTATTGAAGTTCTTTTAATTTCAACCGTCTCGTCTCTGCCTCTTCTCATTGTCAATGTAATTTCCCAATAATTAGTACTTTTTAAAGGGGATTTGTGTACTGACCATGCTATCACTTCAAAATAACAATAAGTAGGTATGTATATGGTTCAACAATCAATATGCATATTGTGTGGTTAGAAGCTGAAAATATGGATGTTTATGCTTTAACAGCATCTTTAACGCCCTATCAGCACTTTAAATGACATTTGAATGCAGCTTAAAGCAAACAATATGTATTTCACAAAATTATTTGTTAGTATAACATATTTACTAATAACTGTTCCTTATTATAAATGTAAGACTATTTTAGCTTAGATCATAGACTTCGCATCTGTTTTCTAAATTGTATGTAACATAAGGAATCGTATGTATATAATAAATAAACATTAGCAATAATTCCTTACATATGACGAGTCCGCTTACATATTTGTCTGAGAACTATAATTCCATCCCAGAAATTTCCGATATACTTGAAAAGTTTAAATATAATAAAAAAAATTCAATTATAAAATATTTTTGGAATGTGAATGTTTTGCTATTTTCTTTATGATGGTAGGTACCCTATGTTAACGACTCTTTTTATTTTGTGAGAACAAATAATAAATTTATTTTTTCAATAGAGGAACATAGTGGTATTCTGTAATAAATTTTGCAACGAAAATTCTGGTCATATTCTGTATAAAGTATTCCATAAAAATAAATGATACTAAAGAACTTAAAAAATATATTAGTATCGTCATTGAGAGCCTGTTTACTGAAACTCAAGATATAGTAGCTGAAACTACGAGCAATGACAAAAATAATGTGAAATAAAGGATATTTAAGTTATTTTAAATTGCATTGACTTACATCTTACATGCTGATGACAGTAAATTGGAAACAAAAATTGAATTAATAATTTGATTTGTTATCTTTGATTTTTTTGTGTATAGATTCATATAGAAGTTAAAATAAATTGAAATTTACTAAAATCTGAATTTTGTTGTTGCAGGCCAGATTTAATGTAATGACTAGCTTCAATGTTCTGAACCATATTTCCTAAAATCCTATGTTGCCCCCAATAAAAATGTCCCAATTCGAAAAACATTCCTATTTTGTGAATTGCTTGTCTAGCGCTCCTTCAATATTGTTTAATTGATGGCATTAATTCAAATTCACTGGCAAACGCAGTCCAGTGTTGCGGATTGTAACGTGTATTAAAACTGGTCCCGCTTTATTTATTGAATAAATATAGTTAAACATGATTTGTTGTTTGTTATTTTTCTGAAGCAAAGACAAAAGGATGGTTATGATTTTAGGTGGTATATATCTGTTCGTAATATCTTTAATTTATAAGTACTTCTCATTTTTCCATAATTAAGATTACACAATGGGAATCTCTTTACTTACACGCATACACACGAACATATAATTATAGAAGAAAAACTAGAGAAAGTTTCTTGGAGAGGTATAACCTTTTTGTTATGTGATATATATTTTTTTCAATTTCTACTGCAAGCTGCATTAATAAAATTACTGTAGACGGGAAGATAAAACACAAAAAATAGGTTTATATTAGGTATATTTTTTTCTAAAATAACTATATCATTACATAATAGGTCAATATTCTTGATGTTATGTTAGTATGAGTCTATTTACATTTTTAATATTACAAATAAATAAAAACCCTATTTCATACCACAAACTGTGATTCATACCTCGTATATGATGAGGATTTGCTACACGAGTAGTAATTGCACATAATTTTCATAAGTACCTATTAAGTATGTAGAATATTCTTTTCATTTATAATGTACCTGCTAATACAACTATCTTAAAAATATCCAGAATATTATATTTTATAACAACATCCATTCAATTACTTATATACCATAAGGAATAAATTTGTAATAAAATATTTATAAATACCATTTTATAAACAAAATCAATCGTAAATGCGTATTTAAATTATAACACTTATACTAATTAAATTATGGCCATAATATCAAGTTTATGTTAATTAACTTAAACTTGATATTTGTGTCATAAAATTAGAAAATTTTAAATGTACAGCTACAAAAAATATTTAATAATAATAATATATAAACGGTTTTGCAATATAATTCACTTAACAATGGAATATTATGATATGAAATAAATATTGACAAAAAATCACAGCCTTATTCTAAATTGATTTACAGTTCTCATCCAAATTTTTTACAACTTTACTTTTTATTAGTATCATATTATTTTGATTTCCTAAAGCTAGAAAGTCATTAATTATGTGTCTTATTAATGTAGTAAAAAAAGGTCATGTTCACTTGATGTCTTTGTCTATGGAGTCCACGATCATCTGTGTGTTCGAGTTGTTCAAATGTCTTCTAAGATAATGAATAGAATTGTTACCTCAGGTTTACCCTACACAATTACTATAAAATATTCAATAGTATAACCATATCATAATTTTGTGTCATATCTGCTAACCCTAGAAACCATCTAATAATGAATATCTTATTATCGTAATATTTTTTGTGAGAGCTGCTCTTTAAATCTCTCCGAGATTTTGATATTTATAATTCAACAATTTGTACTTTATAGAAAAATTTTTTGAGTACCTTTGAGCTGCAAGGCAATGCGCCTACATCCTGATAACATTGATATGCCCCATTTTTATATTTAAATTTTTAGGTAGGCATGAAACCTATGTAGGCTGACCACGACAAATCAAACATATTCCTCATTTACACCGAGTAGTCATAGGTCAGTTAATTAGCGAATTTTAAACTAGGTATATGTTTCTTTTCCTATTTGTCGGGAGATTTGTGCCCAGCAATGGAACAATTGAATATTTCACATTAAAGCGATACAGCCCTCCGTCCTTGGATATAAATGATGGGTAATTTTTTTTCATTCCAACGCATAATCTAATCCTGTTCAACTACTAACAACTGACAGTCAAATTTTTCACTAACCCTGCACTGCACTGGACATTTCTGATATAGTGTTTCCAGTTTCCTATAACAATTTTTCTTCTTCACTACTTCCAGTATTTATTCCAATTACGTTTCTAATTTGATCAATTTATCCAAGTAGTGTTGATGATCGAACCTACTCACTAAGATACCATCCGTCACCTTGACGTCCGGACTATTTGAGTAATCAATGGTTTGTCCTTTCAACGTTGACAGCTTGCCGTTGACAGACTTTATGATAGCGTCGCCGGCACATATATCCCACTTCTTGATAGCACTCGCATGGAGGTAGATGTCGTAAGTACCGTTTATAACCTCCATTACTTTGTAGCCAGCGCCCCCTGCCGTAGTAATGGGTGTGTCGGCCCCGAATGTGTTTGTCGCTAGTTCCTTCACTTTGCCTGAATGTGAGCGAGACACGACTACTCGCGGATGATCCCTGTGCTCGTCTTTCTGGAATTTGAAAGTGTTAGAAAATAAATTCAAAGTTGTGTTTTAAATAATTGTTTCTATCCTTTTAATGCTATAGCTATTTCTGTTTCAAGTTAGTTATAGAGTCTTACCGAAGGACTAATTCTGGCCGAAGCTGATTATTCGGCTATCACTACAACCTTTAGCCGGTGCCGGAGATTTGCGATGACTAAGAAATTCTTTTTTAGATTAATAGTATCATGATTTGAATGACATCAAACTTTTGGTTTAATTTTTGGCCGAAACAGAAGCTTCAGTCGGACACTAGTTATAAAAAGTTTTGATAGTTTTAACATTACTTTGAATTGGTGACTGTCTCTTTACTTAAGTTAAATAAATAATTGCATTGCAAAAATTATCATCAAGGTCTGTTCAGCTTTTTCCACCTGACAATCGCATTTTAAAGGAAGTAAGATCCTACAGGCCATTTTAATCAAATTTTGCTGCAACATAAAAGACAGTGTTTCAGAAACTTCTATAGCGTGATTAGAGATAACTGCGTTGCTGTCTTGGACAAGTTTAATTTATGAGTGAACTTACATGATGCGCTCTTGGCATGTTCGACGACGTGGTCTTGGTGTACCAAGCCCAGTGGGTGCGCGGAATGAACGGGAAGTGGATGACGCCCAGCACTGGGACTCCACGGATTGCTACACACACCATCGTCGTCACGTATTGATATAGACCCTCTGTGGACAGCAAGTGTTTATTAGTTGTAGCAACAAAACGCAAGGCGCACTATGTCTTCCAATAAGAAGTTAGACAAGAAAGTAAAGTGGTTAGGGTCACTTCAGTTAAAGGTACAAACACATGTTTTAATAACAAACTCAGTGCTTATCTATCTTAACAATAAATTTTTGACATAAACATCATGGATTAAAAACTTTAATTTACATTTGTTAAGAGAGTGGTGACCGAAAGATATGTTCTAACTTAGACCTCATGGGTAAATTGACTTCATAAGGATCACACCACCACCAGTTAAATTAAATCAGTTAAATTGTTATCAATGAGTAGGTCATTAAAACGATCAATATTAATTAACATTTATGGCTTTACCATACACAATGGCATTGGAGTTTAGTACTAAAAAGGTGCAAAAAGTGTTCTCCTTCAAAGCTGGTGATGCATTGGTGACTGTTTTGGTGTTGCAAATGTTCATAGGGAAATGGTGACTACTTTCCATTAGGTGGCCCATCTGTTTTATTATCAGTTTTTTATATTCAATGGATCTAGCAAACGAGCTTGCTGTCCACTTGATGGTGCTGCTACCCCTGAGGACTAAGTTGGAACACCTTGGATAAGTATGTCTCCCTAACCACACCCTTCAAACCAGAACAGCAGCGTTACACTGCTGTTATGAGGCAGAAATATGTGCGGCGGTGGTCCTGCCGGAGTCGAACTACATAGAGTTCTACCACCTTTATAGATTATATTATAAAAAACTATTATAAAACTTAATTTAATTTTGTGCCATTCTTGCCAACATTTATAAAATTGTACTACAGTATATAGTTTCATAAGTACTGAAGGTTATATTGTTAAAGTAAAATCACATGAATAAATAGTGAATTAATAGTAATCATACAACTGTGTACACATGAACTTTTACCGGTAGATACAGATTAAACTATTGCCTGGAGGTTTGCTAACATAGCTGTCATAGTTTCTATGTACTTCACTTCTTCTATGTAATTCACTCAGTAAAATACTTCACTACATAACATAAAATAAAGTCGCCTTCCGCCATCTATCTCTATGTATGCTTAGATCTTTAAAACTACACAATAGATTGTTATGCAGTCATTTTTAATAGATAGTGATTCCAGATGAAGGTTTATATGTATTTTTACACATGCAAAGCCACGTACAAAACCTATGCGAGTAGGTTAAGATAACATTGTGGTGTTTTTTTCTATAATTAAAATTTCTCAAATTGTACATGGCTTAAAGAACTTACCAGTATATTCTTGAGTGGCATCCAGGGGATCAATCCAAATTGTGACATGTTTTCCCGTCACATACTCATCATTGAGATAGTCAACCGCTCTGTGCTCTTCTGGCATCCACTTGGCAAGGTCGAGGGGATCCTGGTGGGGGCACTTGGTCACCATCTCCTCGGACTCCACGTGCACTGATGGGAACGTACTGAGTAGGCTGTGGTACATGACGCAGTGGGACGCATGGTCCGCATCAGTTACAGGATCGTTCGCACCTTCTAACGTCTTCCCCTTACTTTTCACGTTTAATTCTGAATTCTTCCCTTCCACCACCTTCTTCCCGCCCATCTCCGACGCTAGTATCGCAGCTTTTAACAGATGTTTCAAGTTCACTATATCAGGTTTGGGTTTCGGTTCCGCCATGGAGCCAGATTGCCAATAAATGATGAGGAATAAAATGAAAGCCAGCGTGAAACAAGCGAACTTGTTTAGGCGAAGCGTACCACCGAAATTCATTGTTGTTGGTTCTAATTCAGTTTTTAAAAGATCCATTCACACAAAAGTTCGACGTGCATTATTTCGGTAGTGGCACGTACGAATTGTGACAAATAAGACAAATTGTAAATATGCGGATAATCCACAGACTTCATAGAAGCACAGAGTGCACACGTGCACTGACTGCACAGCACAGATTATATAAGATGCATAGATTGAAAAGTGCATAGACTCCATACTTTCACAGAGTATATAAATTGTATCCATAGACTATCTCCACATTTCGATCTAAACTTAAAGAACCTTTCACATAAACTGATTTGATCCAAAAATTTTACTGTAGATTTGATTGTTAATTGCCTCGATTAGATTCCTCGTCGACATGAATAAAGAGATCGCCAATAATTGATTTATTTGTTTAAATGATAAAATAACAAACGAAAGAACGAAGTTGGTTATACTGCTAATTTAATCATGGCCATTAAAATTGGTGGATTCCGCTTTTGACTACCCAATTACCATGGCCTTGCGTCTATATTATTTAATTTCATAAATTTTATTACTATTATTTTATTTAGTCAAATTGTAAAAATTTCAATTGATCTGGAACCCGCTTTAGTTTTTGTCTACTCAGGGCACAGCCTATATAAGTACTTTTACATAGAGTAAACACCGCAATATAAACAAGATTGTCAAATTTGTCATTTTTTAAGTCTAACAAAATAAACGTCAAATTAAACGCGTTGTTTTGATCGAAAGTGGGCGCTTTTTTCTAATGTAATTTTCGTGAAAAAAGACAATATTGAATAAATATTCATGGTTCTCATAGGCGTAATTAATTCGGCTGAATGTTTGCAGCTGTTATATCGTAATATTTAGCTCGGTGGCTGAATAATATTCGTATTTGTGGACGATGGTGTCGTTTCCAAAGAAGTCTTCTGCAGAGTGGTTCATCGATCAGCTGAATGTGGATAATGCGAAGCTTGTAGCGTTCGTGTTGGTGATAGGATTCATTGGTTATCATGGTGTTCTACACTTGCGATATGGTAAGTATTATGATTATGGTATAGAAGTGAAGTGGTAGACGATACCCGGCCGGAGATGTACGCCACTTTATTTTTAGCATGAGTTTACATTGAAAGGGTACTGGTCGACTTACATATGAGGCGATCAACTTGTGGCAATGCATCTGTGATTAGCTTCAAGTAAAACCTCTATTTTATATCCCTTTACACGTTGGGCAACCTGATTTAGGTCGATTTTACTAATATAATTTTTAAAAAGGGACCATTAAATCCCTTCAACTTATGGAGTTGGTCAGCGGCTTCAATTTGTGGAATTATCATCAAGTTAGGAGCAATTAACATCTGGTGTATAATGTATAGAAGTTGTGAGGTGAGATTCCCGATTGAGTAAACTAAAGAACTATTACCAGTCTTGTTACAGTTCCCTTAATTTATGTCTGACTTATTTAACCTTAAATATATTTCTAACAATCCAATGTACTTGGTATGTGCAGGCACAGACTCGTGTACTTGGCTGTTGTCTTCGGGCAGGTACAAGGGAGACCATGAATGGCAGCCTTATGGGTGCATGCTACACAAATATTCCAAGACGTGAGTATAATATTTTTATATTTTGATAGAAATGTCTTCCAATATTATATGTGAGATTAGCTGATCCCTGTGCTTTTACCAGTGTTAAAAAAGTAAAAAAAAAACATTTCTAAACATAGGTAACATTCCGTGCTCTAGGATTGTGGCCACATCCGCGTGGCGGATGGGCTAATATCAAAATTATATTGGCCTATGTTACGCCGTAGACCTTCAGCTATGTATTCCAGTGAAAGTCCAGTCAAAATCGATCGAGCTGTCTAGAAGATTACCTCAGCCAAACAGATAAACAAATTTTTTTCAATTGCATTGTATCATGTGTACTTTCATATGCATTGATTAAAAAAATATTATTTTGAAATCACAGACACCTCAATTTTATTTATTTGCATAGATATATTTTGATGAGTCCAATATATTCAGACTGGGGAGAGGTCATCTGGGGAGGTAGGGGTAAATCACACCTATTTCTAATCTGAGGCAGTTCTTGCATTTTAGTGCAACCCTGTGGATGTACCTGACTTACATATGAGCCGAAAATTTTAGTTCCCAGAACTGTTAATTAACTGTAATTACTGTGAACCAGTTAATTAGATTTGTAAGGTTAATGCAATTGACCATCTTAAGAGCATCAAATGTAGATCTTTCCAATTAGGTCTTGTAACACTCAAGATTATCATTGTTATATAAACAGGTTAAATCAAAACTTTTGCAAATTATTAAAATTTTGCTGGTGTAATACTTTAATAACCTGCAAGGATACTCACTGAACCAATATCAATTTCAATGTAATCTGTCAAAGATGATGTCCTACTAGTAAAATTATGTTGAAAATACACTTGGATTGGCCATTAATGACGTTACAATTTGTTATAGTTACCGGTACAATCATATGTATTAATAACCATTTTAATAATAGTCTATGTGACTTTGCTCAGTTAATTTATTTTAGTACACCCAATATCCACTCAATTTTGAACTCAATTGATTCTAGTATTAACCCAATTCCAATTTCATGAGTATCACTACTGACCGTGCTAATCAAACCAGCCGTTTAATAATCATATGTTTTTTTTATGAAATTGGAGTGGCAAATGAGAATGAAGTCCAATAGTAAGTGGTCACTGCTGACCATCTGAAACCAACTCCACATAGTCTGTTCTATGTCTATATGTTTATCTGCAGTTAATCACAGACACTGCAGTTAATCAGGACTACAATGGGTATCTCATGTTTAAGTCAGCTGCCATACACACCCTACCAACCAAAATGATGAACTACATAATATTAGAAATAGGTGTGACAGTGGTACCTCCCCAATCATACCTACTACCTTTCAAAACCTTTAATAACATAACACTACACATAACACTAACTCACATAATCTGCAAACATAACGCCACAGTAGGATTTACTCCTGTGTCGTAGGTAACATGGACACACAAAGACACAAACACCCAGACCCAGAACAGAAATTAAAATTAATTATTCAGAAATCTGTCTGACCGGGAATCAAACCTGTGACAGACCCGCATGGTCACCATTCCGCTACAGGGGTTATCGACAAGATAACAATACAAGAACATATATTTTTAGATATAATAAATAGATTTTGTTCATGTCTTACAGAGATGCCAGGCGATGTTTGAGGTACCTGGCTTTCTGGGGGAACTACAACAGTTTTGCCTTCATAGGGGATGCTCGGTTAGAACAACTGTATGAATACTTTATAAGTAAGTGATTTTATTATTCTGTTCCTGTTTCAGACAATTTTTTTATATGATTCAAGTACCAAATGAGCATGCAGTCCACCTAATAGTAAGCGGACACTGCCGCTCATGAACATCTGTAATCAAACCCAGATAAGATCAACCTACCTGAGGTTGACCACAGATGTGTTGACTTGAGGACTGAGTTGGAACACCTCGGATAAGTATGTCTCCCTTACCACACCCTTCAGACCATAACACAGCAATGCTCAACACTGTAGTTATAAGGCAAAAATAGGTGTGGTGGTGGTGCCGCCGAAGTCGAACCACATATAGTTCTACCACCATGAAAATTGCAAATTGATTTTAGAAAAATATTGGTATGACAAAAAAATATAGGCTTCTGACAATAGTCACCATGCCTGGCATATGTGTTGGTGACCTCTTGACGCTACCCTTTTTATGCCACTGCTGAGCACTCCGACTGAGGGTCTTCTCCCACAACTGAGAGAGGCTTGGAGTTACTCCACCATGATTAGTGGCCAACCTGTATCAAATGTTTTTAA
>DWPV01002805.1:0-16432 GCA_018251915.1 Urbanus proteus proteus
GACGCCCCTGTTGCAAGCTGCTCAAGGTTTGTGATGCTTGCTAATTTTCTAGTACTGACGTAGGAAGCACAGTAACGTAACAGCGCTTATTAGCGGTGGGCGTGCGGCCGAACTCGTGCGACAAGTACGCGACGTCCGCGCTCGGGCGTTGTCCTAGGCGAGCGAAGTAACGCGACATGAGGCGACGCGATGTTATGCGACACAATGCATCCCATACTCCACCAGACCGTGTGTCACAGACTGATTAAGGCGACAACGTAGGACACAAATGCAAACAACGACTATTTGATATTTTCGTGTCACGTCGTATCGCGTCGCGTCGCGTCGCATTGCGTCGCGTCGCGTCGCGTCGCGTCGCATTGCCGCGTTTGTCGTTCACCTAGGACAACGGGTAACCGGCAGCAACAGCCGGCGACACCGTCGCCGACGGTCGTCAACTGTCTATACGGTGTCTGTATATAACTATAGAAGGTGCTTTCAACATTCAGATAGTTTCATAACTACGCTTTTGAAAGGTGGTAGGGCCCTATGACCCGTTTCTACTTATACAGCGACTGCGGAACATCTTGATTATATTTATTTCTGCCTTGGGTATATTATTTTTGCATAAAGGTTTCAATGCTTAGGTTGGGGAGTAAGAAAGTTAATTATCAACTAATGTCTATAAGTAAATGCTTCTTCATTGTATAAAGGATTTCCTTTCTAATACGGTATTTTTTATTACTTAGTGGCCTAGTTTAATTTAAAAAAACCGACTATTACAAACACTAAGTCTGCACTGATGCGTGTCAATCTATGTGAAGAATTCATTTATAATCCATGTCGAATTTACAATGAATAGATCGATCGATATACGTGGTTCACATTACTTATAAGTTTTAAATTAAGCAGTGTTGTTATCTTATTTAATGACTAATATTAATGAAACTCAGTATCAAGGGACGTGTGACAATAACACTACTTTACGGGTGTAATCAATGTAACACAGTATGCAGTTACACTGTTATTATGCGAAGATAGTTCATGTTTGGTGGTAATTGGACATTCTGAGTTGCTATTGTTACCTTGATGAACGAGCATCAAGTGCGCCCACTAAACAACTGACCCAGATTGTGATGCTCCGAATCACAGATGCGTGCCAAGTTAGTCTAAACAATGTAATGGGTTCTCCTGTCGACCTTACTCATTGTGGTTCCAGATTAGTTCGTGTTGGATTGTGGAAAGCGGTTGTTATAGACATAAGTAGGGTGATGTTTTGAAGGGTGTACAAGTATGTACGTTTACTTTTTTTAGCACGCTCTACAGCTCATATGGCTTACGAATATTAACATAAGAGGTGTTGTCAGATTGCACAAAGACGAACGAGTGACATTGGATATTTGAACATTTGAAATATTTTTAAATCACGTTTGTTTTTAATTTCCTTTTTTTAGTGAAGTGTATTTAAGTTAGTTTACGTAGGTGAGTTTCTCGTTAAAAGTTTCTCGTTATATTTTTTTAGAATCGGAAAAATTGATTACAACCCAGAGCTAAAAAGCAAAAAATTCGCAACTTGTGGCCAATCTCAGTTAAGACACTAATATCTATTGCAGGTCGACAGATGTCTATGGGCGGCAGTGATGTTATTGCAAGTTGGAATGCATACTCGTTCGCTACTTCAACTTAATATGAAGAAAACATACAGGTTTTATTAACAGCGCGCTTGCCTAAGTCAATTAGTGTCGAGTTTGAACCATTCAGCTACTCCTATGTCCTTGCATACCGCGACCAGTTTACATAAAGTAATTATATAATTATCTATTTAGTATGTAATTCAACAACATCATTAATTTTGCATATTATAGAAATATGACAATGCAAAATCTCATACACATTTGCTTTTAGAAGATTCTGAAATCACAAGATAAAAATTTAGTAAAGATGGCAATACTTTGAAAGAATAGTTGAATCAATTTGAATAATGAATATTTTCATAGAATACCTAGAAAAGGTCTCAAAGAAATTTGAATACGAATGTTTTCGACCTTTAGTATTTGAATAATGTTCATTTATACAAACTTCAAGTGATGAAAAAATTATACAATCTTCTCCTCATATATAGGTTCTCTTAATGTAGATTCCTTCGTAGTTCAACGCTGAAAACAATACTGCTATGTCTGTTCCTGTCTAACAAAAGCACTGTTAAGTCCGATATGTTCTGAATAGAAGAGTATGGTGCGAGAGACATTAACAGGAGGCGTTTCAACTTAGTACTAAGGGGTACCAAATGCACTTGTACTGATTCAAACCCGTAATAGGGTTGATAACGGATGTCCTTGGGCATCAGTGGCCACATACTAACAGATAGATTGCATTCTCGTTTGCTACTTTTATATTAGATATAATAATATTTTTGAATATAGATGGATGGAATATAAAATGGAACTCTACATTAACTTTATTTTGTGTTCGCGAGCATGAATGCATTCTCATACAATGAGTTTTAATTAACTCTTGTTACAATCGAAAAGTTATGCATTTATGCGCCGTGAGCCCCATGTGGATGTTTGAATAAAGTCAGGGTTATAATTAGTATGTCTATGATATGTATATCCGTGGGCGTCACAATGAATAGTTGAAGGTATAATACCTGTAACAATGTGATTGGGCGAATATTGAGAAATGTAAACGAAACGATAATTATATTGAAGGCTTTAAAAATAACATACCGTTGCAATAGTGTAGTGCGGAAGTAACAAATGTTTGTAATAAGTGAAATATCTCCTCGTAAACCAAGTACCGCCTATTACCTACAGGCCGGTAATGTTTCTTGATTGTTGTTTGAAATTAATTCTTTTGCAATTATTATCTTAAGTGCTACTTCCAATAAATAAGTGTATTATAAAAAGTCGATTATTATAAGGTGTTGTATCTTTAGTGTAGTCTCGAACTTTTTCGCGGGCTTCTTAGTGCTATAGTGTGTTAAACACACTTTTTAACTCTAGGTAGGCTAGGAATAAAATTTTTCTATAATGTAACTAAAATAGGAATTCTTGCGCGTGTTACAAATCTTTTATTTTTATAGGTGAGAGCTACCTTTCGTAGAAACTAGGGGTAGCTCTACTGGAGTTTTAAATTTATACCAAATATTTAGGTCTAAGTACCAACCTACTCTGTGTCAATCCCCAATTTTTTTTATTAACAATTATTATAAGATTAGTCCGACTTTTCAAAACCAGTTTCTATAATTTAGCACCAAGCGCAATCAATTGACTTTTTATATAATTCTAAAGATTATACTTAAGTGGATACTAAATGACGCTACATTGAAATGAACACGTATTTGAGGTTTAGCTGCTATTTAGGTTAGCATTCATTACTTTAGCATTCAAGTAATCGAGCAGTCCGGTTCTAGCGATAGTTAATGTTATAAAATGTTGATATCTGTAGCAGTTATTATGCTACTGAGTTGTGGTTGAGTTGGTCTCGACCAGAAACTAACGGAAAACGTGTTCCCATGGAAAGTAGGGTTTGATTATTGCGATAAATCGATAACCTTGCTACTGCTACGGAATTTATAGTTGACTTATTTATCTGTGTTACATTTTGTACTATTTATCTGGATAGTTAATTCAGTGTCAGAACTTAACCAGCTTATTTGCTTACTTTATCTGCGTAGTTGTAAAGGTCTATTTAACATTATACATAGTACTTTTTAGGACATTTCAGAATTTTCTTTATAACTTGTATATTTTTGCACCTAATTACTTTACTTGCAATGATACATTTTCTATATTAAATATCCTAATTATTATAGTGTAATAAATTAAATATATACTCATTTCATTATATTAATTTCAAGCTGAGTAAAGTGATACCTAACACCTACCTACCATTGACGGATGTACGGTTTTTTGGCTTCAAGGATTATATTTCATCCTTCATGCTCGTCAAAATAAAAAAAAAACAAAATTAATGAAATCTATAGATAATATCTTCCATAATTTTATGTTACAATAGAAGTTGTTTTAAATTCTGAACTTATAGTTTCAATTTGTAATTTTCAAGCAATTTTCGTGCAGAAAATTGATATACGAGTATAACTAGATGGAAATGAGTTCTCTTTCAAGTTTTAGATAGGTAAGATAAGCAAGCGTATGAGCCTATCTGATGTGAATAGTTATTGCAACCTACAATGAATTCTGAATTGAATTAAATTGGAATTTCTTTAGAGCAGACTAGGGTTCTGGTGCGTATCCACTCTTGGATATTAAGGTGGAATTGGAGCGAATAGGAGTGGATGTATACCTATAGTATCTATCCATATGTGTAAGATCTCACCACGCCCTTCAGATTGAAACCAATCGCAATAATTTTATAAACGTGTAAATAATAGAACCATATTATATGCCATTCAAAAATACACTAGAATATCTTGAAACGTAAAAGAACGTTATGAAAAGATCTGAAAACTATGCACCCTATGAGAAAGTTTAAAAAAAATCACTCATAAGCCAGAATTGTTTAATTCAAGCACAATGTTGGATAGTGTAATTTTTATTGTAATTTCAATATGTATGTATATTTGAAATAGTTGATCTCATATCACGAAGTAATTAAGATGATATCACACGATTTATGAACCGCGCGAATTCACTTGCTTAACAATTATATAAGTTGTAAGAAAATGGAGGAGTCTATAATTTGCATTATCTTCCTATTTACGTATAAAGCGACGCTTAGGTGGTACAGGTTTACTCAGTAATTTTACATAATGTAGAGCATTTTATGGGGCACTTTATCGTTACACGTTCGCTGTTTTACATATTATGTATGTAATCACTAGATTCTTGTGGCGTTTCTTATTTACGGTCATTTTGAAGCGGCTGTGGCTATTAGTATTCGGAAAGAACTCCAGACTTTGTATAGATATTAAAAGGTATTAGTTTATTTTTTGTTAAATAGCAAACGAGTTTACAGTCTAACTGATGGTAAGTGGCTACTGCTGTCCTTGTACATCTGTAATCAACCCCAGATAAAATTAAAATTCTATATAGGTTTGTCACAAATGAGGATTTTTCAAAAGACTAAGTTAAGAAAAATTATATTTCCCTTACCTGGCCAATGAAACCACTATTAGCCATGAATCAATAAGAATTATACCATTTACGCTCCTTTGTGGTTTGATAGTGGCGGTAATAGCATTATGTGTACCTATTTAGATTTATTTTATTATTTTATTCAACAGTGGTCATTATACCACTTGTTTTTTAAAAGACGGTAAATTTTAAACTCCAGATTCCAAAAAAGTAAAAAGTCTGAAGTGTGCCTACAGGATCATAACAAAACCAATTCATAAATCAATACAAAAATGTTTTCAAACAATAGTTTCCTTTGTAAACAAGCAATCGCAAGCCTAAAGACGGAAGCATCGGCGTGCAAGAACGCGCCCTGTCAATTGCATTTATCTACGACATTGTTTCTCAACTTAGTACTTACTAACTTAAACTTCACGTAATCCTAGACCAAGCGCTTATGTTGGTTCTTAAGTGCAACTTAAGTACATGATTAAAGTACTTTATTAAT
Organism: Urbanus proteus proteus; assembly: GCA_018251915.1. Taxonomy (NCBI): domain Eukaryota; kingdom Metazoa; phylum Arthropoda; class Insecta; order Lepidoptera; family Hesperiidae; genus Urbanus; species Urbanus proteus. The sequence goes on from DWPV01002805.1 coordinate 5,566, forward strand.
ATCGACTTTTTAGTATTAATGCTGCTAGAAAATTTGAGATCAATATTTGCGGAAGATTAATAGCTAATCGAAGCCTAATAGTATATGATATACCAAGAGTTATTATTAAGGACATAATTAATATCGTCAATTTATTGGCTCAAGAATGTACGTTTTTTGCTAAGGAAGAGAAGCGAGTTTTATGAGAATTGACGGTAACTACTGTGATTTACTATAAATATGTAGTCAAATTATAATATGTATAAGCGATCACCGAAGCCTATTTTACTACCGACGAGCTGACAAATTCGAAGTAGAATTTAATAACTTTTACACTAATTCGATGTCAAAGTTTGAGAAACAATGACGTATTGCAACTATCTTGGGGCTTCATAACTGGGCCCGGTCGGTGAAAGCGATGGAATTTCTTGCCTCTTAATGGACAATAGCCACGTTCGTTTGGATAACACTTAGGAATAGCTTTCTTTGACCGGTCAATTCTAGAATTCCTTGCAATAACTATAACTACATGAGATTATTCAATTAATTTAGAAAGAGTATACAAAACAAATTGAGCACTATCGCTAGAACATGTACCACCAGTAGCTTTATAGGAAATATATAATTGATTTATGTGGCAACTTAATCATAGATGACGAAGGCGTTTGCATAGACATTTTTATATTAGAATCGCATTGTGACTATTGCTTAAAGTTTTGCCATTGTAATAAAAAAAGTAAACTTGCTGTACTGTGTTCAATTCCTTAATGGTATTTCTGTATCCAAGCTCAGATGTAATCCGCTCCACGCATAAGTATGTGAGCCCTTCAGACTAAAACATAGGAGCACTTCACATTGCTGTTATTGGGCAGAAAGAGAGATGGAGGTGATGCCAAATAACTTAAAAAATAAGTAATAAAATAATCGGGAACTAAGCTGTTAATACCATATGTGAATAATGTCCAAATATCAGATAATTACATGTATTACCACAAATAATTGCTGAACAAGATCTGTTTAGGCCTATTGTCGCAGTTTCATGCAACACAATTAACAAATGTATTGCAGATTAAAAGCTAAAGCCGATTTGAGTGCCAATAACAATGCAAATGCCCAAAGCGCTTTAGTGGCTGAACAAACATTAATTTATCTCGTCTAAGCTTCAAGTTATTTAGCTGTTTGTCCGGTACCGAATTCCGAGTGGCAATAAAAATAACGGAAGTAAATAATGCATACACACGTATGTACAATATGATCACATTTATAGACACTTTAGACATATACATATAATAAAATATGAAAAATATAGACATACACACAAAAATATTTATATGATGCAATGATTAAATTAAATTATATGTGCGCTCATTATACATAATAAAAAGATTGTCTTATTAATATTATTCGTGCATACATAATGTTACACATAATAAATAGATAATATACGCTTATACATACAAACGTCATTCTATTATTGTATTAAGCACAATGATTTTAATCTCACTTTAATCAATTCATTATTATTCATTTATTATGGAATTATTTTAAAATGAAATAAGTTGTTACCGATAGATATTATATTTTACCGACAATAAAGGAGATAAACCATGTCCATATAGTCCATGTGTAGCGAGGTCTCACAGGAAGAACCTCGAATACGTTCGAAACTGGTCGGCCTAGCTTGAACTACACGTGAGTAACGTCGTTATAATTACCCATATACAGCTTAAGTCAAGTAGCATTCTAAGCCTTACTCCGAATCAAAGTATTAAACATTGATTTCGCTGTATACAGTCGGCTAAAGTAAGCTATTTTGCAGTATTTGTACTGAAGGAGTAATGTTCGTCCAAGTCGCATTAAGAGATTAACTGTCAAGCGTTCTAGGCCTTTCTACTCTGCTGGTTTGAACTGTTTAAGCTTCAATATTGGATTTTACAAACTTATGTTATGAAAAATATAAATAACACTACATATGAAATATAACATCTTTTCATGAGTGGTCAGTGTCCTACATGCAGTAAATATAAACAATCCCAAGTTAGGCAAGTTACTTACTATGTCCAATGGTTATATTGTTATCATTAAAAACCAAGTTTTAATGCTTTTCGTTTCAATTTCTATCACAATCTATAAAAGTATCCAACCCCTGATTTTCGTTGCAAACATTTATCAGAACACAAAAAAGAGTTGATGTTTTCAAACAAAATGTTGACGATTCCGTCGTGTTCGATGCGAAGTGAACTGAAAATGTTCGGATTAGGGACTTCGTGAAGACACAGGCTATGTATACGCTGCGACTATTTGCTCTACCTAGTAAATAAGGTCTATTGGTTTACCGACGAGTAATATAGAGATCAAAGGGCTGGTATGAATGTAAATGTCAGACTTGCCTTCGATCCACCCTCAAAGTCTACGCAATTGTTCTCCGGGAATTCAAACCCTAGTCGTATCTAGATTGTAGCAGGAGGCTTAACGTGATTGGAATCACAACATGTAGTGCAGCGAAAATGGATTTCATGTCAGTAGAGGTCTTGCAAGCGTTGTTGTTAATAATATTAGGCGTTACATTGCCGAAGTTCATTTAGCATACATGTTGGATTCGGATTGCGAAGTAGTTTAAGGACGCTTTCTACACTCATAGCTCCACAGTAGGATTTTCTCCTGTATCGTGGATGCCATAGACACATAATGATGAATTTACAAATATCCAGATCCAGAACAGATCTAAATTCATAATTTAGATTTTTAGGTTCGATTTTCGGTCACACAGATATGTGAAAGATTAAGATGTCTGTTCTGGGTCTGGGTGATTGTGTATTCTTTTTTATGTCTATGGTACCCACGATACAGGAGAAAATCCTAGTATAAGGCTATGAGTGTAGAATGTGTTTGACTTCGTCTACTTCACATTAAGTGTCTGTCTGTATAAGTGTAATAAATATATTATAAGCGCTCCTGCATTCACGATTCGCTCAGCATAGTTATCATTTTATCACATCATGTCAGTGAATGTGTCACACTAGCCGTAATGGATGAGTAGTGGATTTATTTGCGAAATAGGTAGCTACGGAATCTATTGCTTAATAATGCCTCAACCCTTTTTTATGTCCCACTACTGGCCACGGGTTTTCTCCCACAACTGAGAGAGGCTTAGAGTGTACCACGTTGCTCCAATGCGTGTTGGTGGAGGTACACCCATCTTCTTTTCAATGAAAATTGCTTTTTACAGAAAATAATGAGTACTTGTTTTCCCTGTTAACGTGAACAAAAAATTAACAATTAGGTACATAAATACAATTCTCTATGAATATAGTTACATACTTAATATAAATACACTATAGTATTATGCTCACGCTATAATGGTGCATATTAAGTATACACGTCAGTTTTAATATTTATAACAATACATAATTATTGAATACAACAATTTTGAAGTGATATTTTGGTAGGAAGTGCTTGAACGAAGGTAAACATCGCGCCGAAACCTTTATTTATGTGAATATCATGTATCGATCTGTTTACTAAATACTTAACGAAACGTGTAATTTGGTAGATCTCGTAAATTACCCTAAAATTTAGAAAGGCTAAATCATAACAAACTCAAGTAGGTACATTCTAGAACTTGTTATGGGGCTTAAGGGACTTCAAGAACATTAAAGCTGATTAACCTTCAAAAATGTATCCCAAAAAGCATTCATATTCTCAAGTGGTTTGTTTATTTAGTATCTAATTAAGAGTCCACCTACACTTTGGCGAAAATACACGGCGACGTAGGCGGGCCTCCATATAGGTACGTTCAGCGTTACGAAACAAAAGGTGGACTGATTACCTGTTGACCTTTCACATTTCGCAGATTTGGTCCCAATATTTCCGATATTCGCTTCTAATAATATGAATCGAACCCTGATTTTACAATTATGTGCGTAGTAGAAATTATTTTATATTGTTTGAGAGGATAGTTAAATGTTCTTAAATAGTTATGAAGACTTCATACCAACATTCTTATGAACCTACGATAGTGTGCGGAATTGCAATATCGTAATAGAAGAAGAGTATGCAGGCCATATGATTAAGTTTTTCTCTTTAATCTTGAGGATATACATTTATAGGTATGATTCACAATATGATCAACGATACGAAAAAAATATGAACTATATAAAAAAAGGAAAAAAATATATTAAAAGAGAAAGATCGAAACAACGCTACGAATAGTAGATATTAACAACCTTACGACGAACGAATTGAAGATATAAACGAAACTAATATGTACATATATATTGTATGGGCCTTCTACGTATATAATCCTAGCCAATATATAAAACGTTTCGAAAGTACTTAAACAGCTCATGTTCATTTGTTGCTTCCTGTCACACGGCGAACGACATTGCTTTATCTGACGAAGGTGTTAATTCTGACGCCAAATTGACTTAATCCTCCATCCCCCTTGCTACTCTAAGATTGACTGCACCTTTAATATCCTGTAATTTCACCCTCTCAGCACTGTACCAGCATTTTAGTTCAAGTTCTAAGATTGATTGCGCTTAGATGTCAGACTTTGGTATCACGAGTAGATTTTGCGTGGATTTAAATTTTAAAGTCACTTACGAAAGATGAATGAGTTTGTTATCTTATGGATTCCCGTGAAGTTAAAATTGAAGTGTTCTATTTCAAACTTGAATATGACAGATGAACTAAAAAGTCTCTGATGGAAAATGATGGAGATTTGCCCCTTACAAGTCTTAAGATAGAGTCTCTTGGTCTATCTGTCTGAAAAATATTTTTTCTACAGGTACTTATTTAAACTTCAGCTATAATATTACAAGAGCATCTCTAGAGAAATATAAGTGCTCGCTAAACTCCCAGTTTCACATTTTTCGTTGGAATTGAAATTAGATATGTTTGGATACGTGAATAAATGATTTTGTCGAAAGCGAATCAAATATTCGATAACGTTTTCGATAAAAATCATTCTGCGTGGGTGTTGCGTTACATCGAAGTTTTATATCGCTGTTTGTTTTGATTTAATTTTGCATCCGTTTGAAGCTTTCAAATCGAATTAAGTAAAACTGAAATCAAACTACAGACTAATAAAAATATTCAAAATGCAGTAATCCATAAATTTCGAAGTAAATCGGTCTAGACAAAATTTATTACTCGTAGATGAAACTTATGAACTGTCTTTCTGTCGTTTATTCTGTACTAGTATTTACCCGCAGCTTCGCTCGCGCTCATGTACATTCACACAGAGAGGCCATAGGTATAAAAGTAGGTACGTTGTGGGTATAAAAGTTACTTTTCGGGATGAAAGATGAAAATATAATGTCCTTTTCTGGACCCCATACTATATGTGTGCAAAATTTCATAACGATCGGTTGAGAATTTAAGGCGTGAAGGCGTTACAAACAAACAAACAAATAAACGGACTTTCCCATTTATAATAATTAGGATTAGATTGTAGGTAGGTAGACGGCACGTCTATACGTGATATGTGCGCGTAGAGGCAATTCCCTGGCATTAATTATGTGGTTGATGAAGATTACCGAACCCGGTGGCCCGCCTAATTCGTTTAGACCGTATATGTTCACACTACGTTCGCTCCACACTTAAGTGTTCCACATGTCTGTGTAGGTTACGCTTCTTAGCGAGAGCACGAATACCTGTCGAAAGTGGATTTGTAGACGGCTTTTAACATTGAGGGTATCAACTAGGTCACGCTTACCATCGATGTAAACAAAATTAAACTTTAAATATTTTTTTTATCCAAACTCAATCAGTAGTTCCACTACTTTGTACAGCTTTGTATTTGTGTATTTTATGATCGGCTTCAAATAATAGAGATTGACAATAACCATTTTCGTTATTTTTCAGGACAGCATTTCAAACTTTGAGTTTTATCTGTAAATCGTTGTTTTATGTTTTTAAATTCTTTTCATCGCAATATTATTATATTAGTTGCAATCTTCGGATAACATACTCATATATTTTAATAAATTTACTGAATTTTAACATACTTAATGTAGCATAACAAATATGCAAGTCGACTTATCAACGTATTCACGCTTGGTACGGTTCTCTTAGCGTAGGAACATCCCGATCAGATAAATATTCTAATGTAGAGAGTCTGTAGGTACAGGTATACCTTACATTGATGTGACGACATCGATAATACACGTAGTCCACGCTAGCCCTACAACACAGGAAACCTACATTCACTACACCTCGTGACACAATTTACAATTGCTAACTAAGATAAAACCCTAAACGATGTTTGAGAAGACTCAAAATCCTCAAGCAATATTTGGACTTTAAACGCCAAACGTATCAAGGATTGTATGGAAGAGGACTTACCGCCTCATCCTTAGGTGAAATAAATTAAATAGGATTTTAATTAAAGACATTCCTGTGACCAAGTTAAGTTATGACCTGTAGAGTCAAATATTTATAAGCGTAGCACAGCAGAGTATGAAACATAATTAATTACATCACATTCATATCAACTGAAACACTCATACATAAATATGTTAATCAAGTAACAAATAAGTCATTCGATAATCTATTGAATAGAATATTCTTTATTACATATGTGTATGGCAGAAGGCTCATTACTATTTATATACGAGTAATTGCACGATTTATAAAAATTGTATAATATGCATGAGCATTTAATTTGTTATAATGTTCGCCAAAATATTCATAACGTATTCACATATTATGTATATATTTGCAATTGCTTAAGTATATTAATACGTAACAGACAATGGTGACCAGTTACTGCAAAAAGTAAGTTACTGAAGAAAATCTTAATACCTATGCGGTATTCGTAAATAAAATATTTTCTCTCATTTATATATCTACTATAGTATGAAGTTAACACTAGTTTGCATAATAACAATATAGACTTTTGACAACTTTCATTATGCTAAATAATATTTAAATACATTCGTTTGTATATCCAACTGTTAATTAAACATGTGATAAAATAAAAAAATATACCGTTAATTTATTGATTCATTTCCTTGTTAGAAAACACTTAAATTATTCTTAGACAGATCTTCGAGAGATAGACTCGTAATGTATCAGGGTGCATGTAATTATGCAAATTCATTGATATCATTAACATAAACGAGTATCGTATGATTCAGTGACCTTCCACTTCGACCTGGTTACACATCAGTCACTTCAAGTACTTAGCATCGGGTGAAGGTAATGATTATTACATAATATTATTAACGACCAGGTTTAGTATACTCCCATTCATTAAAATCATTACAAATGTTTTATCAAATGTCTGTGTATCCCACAATATTGTTACAAAAGGTAATTGTTTAGTTAAATAAAAAATTCGAAGCCTACTAGATTTTTTTCTAAGGATATTTTAAAGCTTACTCACGGTAGAGAGCTTTTAGAAAAAGTAGCTCTTACGTTATTTAAGCTAACCAAGCTTTTAGGTTAGGTCGTACCCATACAAAAAACTGCACAGCGCATATTAAGGCTAAATTTAATCCTGAGAATGAATGTGCTCATAAATAATGGTGCTCTTAGTGCGATGTGACATTAGGGTAGGTAGTTTAAATTAATAAACACATTAGAGGCACACGAAGTCTACTTAAGGTGAGACTACATTATATGCAGATTTACGACAGCGGTTCGGTAAGGGCCCTAAAAAGCGTGTTGGCAAATTTGAAAGTTAGTCGTTGTTTTAATAACGAGATAACGTTAGCTGAAGTTCGTATATACGGGTTTCTCACACGTGATTCTTGTGAGGATATGTACTCCCTAAAAATCTTTCAGAGCTTAGCCTATTCTGGATTTTTTATAATAATCGACAGCCGCAGACTAACTTCCAATGTATACAGCATTGGTATTGAACATTATTTTTTAATATAATAATGATGCGAAACTAACTTCATAAATTTTTATGTCGAAGTTAATTTTTAAAAGTATTTTCGCTATAAGTACGTTAAACCAACGTTCGTTTGACTTATTTAAATACCCTTATTTAGGGTTAATAACAGATAACTGTTTGTAAATACGCATACTAAAATTTTATAAAACAATCTAATTGTAACGTTCAAGGATTAATTAGCGTTAAACTATTCGCTACAAGCCAATAATGTGGTCGTGGCATTACAATACAGACGAGTCCCATCTCGCATTGTTTGCCAAGTTCACTGCAAAGTATGTTACGTTAATGAAAACTAAAGCATAAATTAAATATGATTCGGCCATTGTTGCCTCGCGGTATGTTTGTCTCAGTTTTAGTACACTTTATATTGTTATAGCCGAATTAAGAGTATGTGAACTCTATGTATGAGAAACTGGAGCGTCCGAAACGCTTGCTCCACATTTAATTATAGTACCTGTGTACATAAAATGTGCATTGTGTTCTATGATATGATAATGAAGTAGTAGTTGATTAGTACAGAGTACACTTTAAATTAATTAAAGTGAGTTTAAGACACTGCGCAAATGTGAAGAGGTGTGTGTTTTGTCGCGGATGCTAGCCAACATCGAATATTTATTTTTTTAGATACGTAACACTGAAATTTCTTTGATTAGTAAATCAATATAGCGTTTTATTAATTTTGACACTGCGAAAAAAGAAAGGTGACGATTTTCGAGCGTATAATATGTGCTTATATTTCCTTGGCATGTTCTGGGGTCATAACATCGTAATGGATTTTAACAAATAAGGTGTCGTAATATTTGTTTAATAGCGCAAGTAATAGTAAGTACTTTAAGATTTCACAAATTCATAATGGCGTCTTTTATACATAGTCACATTTCTTGCTTATAAAACATATGACTTTTTATTCCAAAAGTATTGCCACTTGCATTTGATTTTATTCCAATTCTGTGCCGATTGTAACTATCGTTTATTTTGGAGCTTTCACTAAATTTCCACGTGTTTCACGCATGAGAAAATGAATTCGTAGCGATAGCCCGCTGCAGATAGTCTATTGTAACAAATATTAACGTAGAAATAGTTATTCACTCACCATTTGGACATGTGAAGATGTTGCCCTGGAAATAAAAATATTTCATTAGTAAAGTCTTATTAAAATACCTTATATTCATAGGCCTAAGAGTTAAGAAAAGAGTTAAGTATTGCAGAAGACGAAGAGTTAATTTCTAATTGCGAGTAAGTACAATTGGTTTTTCGTTTTACGTAGGAACTTTAATATCAGGAATATTGTATCTTTTAAACAAAAGAAGGAAATGTAAGATAGATAAAGTAAAAAAATCAATGTGGAAAATCTGTAATCAACCCATACAAAACCATACTATGCGATGATTTTGTTACAAAAATCGATTGTAAATTCACCATAAGAGCTGTACTTATAGCTGGCTGATAAATAAGTTTATTTTTTGTTTTCCAAAACATTCGCAGTTGGCACACAGGGAAAGTGGGTGCGAGGGCACCTGCCACCCGTGACCGCTCGACCGCACAGCACAATTGATAAATTGATCCAATTCAAAACACAATTTGTTCAACATTAGCTTTATTTGATGACAACTGTCGCACTAAGATCTTAACTTGAAACCATGCGACAGGAATTTGTTGAGTTTGACTCTCCTTTAGAATTATAAAAGTAGTGACAGTAATTTCAACATACATATATGTAGTAAAATATATGAAGCAATGTTTCGGTATTATTGACCTCTATCAATATACCTTTAGATAATTAATGAGAATTCTCAGAAAATATAGCTTACAAATTTAATACTGGCAGTTAGACGTAGGTATAATAATTTTAGGCCTTTATTATTATTTTCATGACATCAAATTGTAACTTAGGTAGGTATATGTAAAATTCGTCCGTGGTCTAATATTAACAATGTTAATATTTGAAATAAAAAGGATAATCGTCAGAAAAGGATATTATTAGTCATACATAAAAATATAGCTGTAATAAAAACAATTTTACAGACTAGGTACCTACTTCAAGGATTATCTTAATAGATTCTATCAATTTGGATAATCCTGTTACTCTATAACCACTGATATGTATGCAAATCGCTTCGATAATCGCTTTCGAACTCGATCACCAGTATCACCTACTAGCTAGTGTTTGCGTGCCCGGTATTATCAACAATGCGATACGTCAGTGCTTTTACTAAATCAAACAGTTGTTAAAAGTGCTTGTCCGCAAAGTTTCTCTTACCAGATCTTAACTTAATATTATGCAATACAAATGTTCTATGTTGTAAAGGAGAACATTATAAAAATATGATAATATATTAATGAGTAAACAAATGAGTTCACAAGTTGAAAATAGTGAAATATAGAGATAATGGCCTTAAATATGTATGCCATGGCTCATTCGATCAGGAATGATGTCTAGAAAATCTACTGACATTCTTTTTAGCACAAAAAATTGCAAATAAAGATAAAGAAATAAAGCTACTTAGATTACTGAAATTTGGAAAATCCTTCTACTCCATAACATGTGTGCAAATCGCTGCGTTAATTGCATTCGAACTCGATAACCTAGTGTTTGCGTGTCCGGTATTGTCAACAATGCGATACGTCAGTGCTTTTACCAAATCAAACAGTTGTTAAAAATGCTGCCCGCAAAGTTTATCTAACTAGGTTTTAACTTGATATAAAAAATACGCGCTCCTGTACTTGGGTAAGTAGTAAATAACAACTGTACAAATTTTTGTATTACCTAAATAATTAAAATTATTCGAAGAATTAAAAAGGTATAATAAATTAAGAAATTATGTTTAAATATAAAATTGAGTTTATGCTATGCGAGTGTTCTATGTTGCAAAGGAGAACATTACAAAAAAAAATGATATTACTGAGTATTAACTTTTAACAAAAAAATAAAACCGACTTCCTAGTCACAAAAAAGTAAAAAATAATTTAAATCAATTTTCA
>DWPV01002806.1:0-16431 GCA_018251915.1 Urbanus proteus proteus
GATAAAATTACTTAGATGTGAGATAACTGTGGGTCCTTAATGAGTGGCAACGTGTAAGCAAAATCAGTGACCCTGTTCGATATGGAATTGGTGACTGATGTCATTGGGCAGCAGTGACCACTTATCAATTACATCAAGACAACTGTATTTGAGTTTGTTTCTTTAAGCTTATATGCAGGGAGCTCGTCTAATTATCAGCCAAACATTTACCTCCCTAGGTGACTAAAATGAAATACTCTATATATTTATTCCTTATCATAATTATCACTATTGTTATAAGACGAAAAAGATGTGGTACCAGTCAAACTACTAATCGTTAGCGTTTCTACCACCCATTTTCTCTTGATGATTCATGTCGACTTCTTCACCGTACAAATATTTTAGGACCATTTAAAAAAAAAATTAATATGAATAGTAATACTGAATTGGGAAAAGGAAAAAACATTTTATTAAGACAAACATTCAATCTGTTCTTCGCCGAATTAGACGTAATTTGTTTTAACGATGCAAATGTGTGGTTATCGTATCACTATGTAGCAAGTTTTGCTGCTCATGAAATATTTTATGCTAAGTATTTGTAGTGAGATACTGCGCTTTTAATAATCTGGAGCTTTAGACTCTTTCAGTCGGTAGATATTTGTCACAAGTTTTCCAATTTTAACTAAATTTAATAACTGGAAATTGAAAATCATTTTTAATAAAAAATTAATAATTTTTAAAACAACTAACAATATATAAAAAAATGGAACCGACATTACGTAAAAAGCGGCTGGTACGAAGTGCTTTTTAGCATTCAGCCCGGCTTGTACCACTTATTTTTATGAAATAAATGTTATACAAAAAATTAAACCATTTTTGGCAATGTCAACTTAATATTTCAAAATATAGTTTTAAAATAATTTAATTCAAGAAATACATTAAACAAAAAGTAGAGGTGGGTACCTATAGCGTCACGGTTATTTCGTCTTTATGTATTTTACGTATACAAAATTAAAATTGAATAGGTAGCTAAAAAAATACTTGTTTGAAAAAATAATGTGAGTTTAATGATCCTAAAGTAGAGAACAACGATCCGACATAAAGTATAAAATTGTAAGAAAAAAATACAATAAATATTAATAAGATACGTTCTACGAGCATTAATTGCAATATTTTACACATTTTATTAAAAAACAGAAATAGATGTATCTCTATTTCATTCATTTAAAATCATATGAATTTTGGATAAAGAATGATAAACATGTGTTTGTGAATAAATAATTATGTAATCACGTTATAATTCTGGCCCCTGTCCGGTATCGCGATAGTTAAGTAACTATAAATTATGTAATTTAAATAGCTTCCCAAATATGTTATTACTATTCATTACATTGTAGGATTTTTAAATAGTTTTTTTAGATTTCTTCGGGCACTCTTAGCAAAATTTTCGGGCATGTAAGTGTAAACAAGTAATAAAAACAAATCCGTATTGCAGCAGCGTGGAGTATGTTGGACATAAAAGAAGTTGTAGTTACGCGCATAACTTCCGAAAAATTGAGAGCGTTGCCGGAGATTAGAAACCCGGGCTAAGGATTTTAAAGGTTGACATCCGTACTACCTATCACTGTTATAATACATAGGCAAATATTCTATTCAAAGTACAGTTTTTATGCTTTGGTATCCAAATAATAGATCGAGATAGATAGAAATTGGTAGTTATTCCGATATCGCACCATAATTTTTTATTGTCTATATTGTTTGCAAATATGGGTGCAGTGACCATTAACAATAGGCGTAGTGCAAACTCGTTTTAAACTAAAAACCCCAAGCTAGTTTCGGTTTCAGTGCGTTACGAAATTATACTTAATTTCAAATTAGCTTGCAAGTGCGTGTCGCTCCCGTAGCATGTAGAGTTACCAGACGTTACGTATCTCGAAGGACATTCTCATTAATAGTCCTCTTTTTTAATACGTCTACTTTTGTGTATTAAATGTGCTATTGTACGTATTTTATATTAAATAACACAATAATATAACTATAGAAACCCGCAGTGTTGAGTTATCTGTTGTCTTAAGTTATAATAGATTTCTAGACCGACGGAAATTTCAATGGTGAATTTAAAAATGCATTGGTACCTATTTGTCTCCGTAGGTGTGCCTATTGTAATCATAAATGTTAATCAGGAAATATAATGATATTTCAAAGTATACATATTTGCCAATTTTGATTCTAGGTATTTTAAAACATATTTGCCTATTTACCCGCGTAGACTAATCACGTCACAAACGCGCGATATTATTAAAAAAATCTGTTTCAATGATTAAATCCGTCTCATTTTATTTACACTACGTGTGGTGTCACCAATGGTATTGCCGTAGAGTGATTAACATTCTGGATGTCACGGTAGAACGTCGGCGGTCATGATTGATAAAATACGCACTCTATCTTCCAAAATTACAACCGGCGATCACGTTTGCATCGGGAGTGTATGTAGATAAGTTTTTTCAATAGTTTTGCGAAATCAATCGCATGAGATCCGCCTTGGACTGGAGAAGCGGCTAGAATAATAGACGAGTGCGAACTTGATGTATTGCTACGGTAAATAATTAGATTTTTTGTGAATAAGGGCAGCGTAGAGCGTCAATATTTTGCACTTTCGTAGCAAAATTATGCACGCAAACGGAACTATGGAACTTGTCATGAAAACGTTCCTATTAAGTTTTAAAAATACTTTGAAAAAAAAAATGCAAATAATGCTCTTTTTATTGTTGACTTACTTGATATTACATCAAAGGTCACCGGAGAAATAAATATATTTAAATGATTACTTACACGTGTTGTTGAAAGATCATTTTAGTATAAATACGAAATTATGCTATTTTACGCTTGACGGTCGCGAGGTCGCAAATATAAAAATAATCATAAAATAAGCAAACGGTTTGTGCGAATGGAATTTAATTGCAAATTTGTTTATTCAATGGAAAACCTGCGGTATAGTTTAGTTTTTAACAAGCAATAATCTTAATTGTATGCTTACAAGAGCTCTACCGTAAAAACCGGTCAATAAAATTTTTTTAACAATTTTTTTTTAGTTTTAACAACATGCCTGGAAATTTTGTTTGTTATATTTCTTTATAACATAGAAAGAGCAAACGATCTTCCAGTTTATCTGATAATTGATGATGGTAGAAATTAGATGACGTTGGTCAGAGATGCATTGGCTAAGCTTAGGTTAAAATGTCTCATATATTGCTTGATAAAACTATTAAAATAAAATAGCAAAAATCATCAACAAAACCAACATAACTGGTATTAGCAGAGCTCATAAGATTCCGAATAAATTAATACCTAGATAGATACATACATAGGCATTCTAAGCCGTGAACGGGACGAGCCTAACTAAACAACAATGACTGGTCAAATTGGTCAGACCGCCCGGAAGGATCGCTGCATCTCACGTTGCCGTTGAATATACACCATACATAAGTAGTACACATGCACACAAACATATTTCTTACTAGCTGATCCCCGCGGTTTCACCCACCTTAAAAAAATAAAAAGGAATACATAGGTAACACTCAACTCTCCCACAACGGTTGCCGCATACGCATAGGGTGCGCTAATGCTTTTTTCCAAAATTAAAGTAGCGTATGTTACGCCTTAAACCTGCAGCAATTTTCCAGTAAAAGTCTTATCAAAATCAGCTCAGCCGTTTTTTAGAATCAAACAAGTTTCAGTAAAATACATTGTAGAAATATCACAATTAAATATTTCGGGCGGTACATTTTTGGCATGCCTACTATTAATACTATGTTGAAAAAAGTTTATTACGCAATAAGTTTATATTCGTTTGAATGTTTGGATGTTTGAATGTTCCATACCTTAACGTTTGCTAGAAATAAGTAAATAGGCAGCGAATAGGCTATCATTTGTCTTAGGAATTCCTAATTCGCTCGCACCGCCCTTGAATGCTTGGTGGCCACAGGTGGCAGATCGATAAAGGTTGCAAGCGTAGAGTCGTTGCTACGTTAAGGTACACACGGTGTGGACGTTACGGGATTCTCTTAAGATATCTTAAGATTAGACACCTCTTCTAGTTATGGCGCTTTTTTACTTACCATTACTGCAATAACTCGCAATTACCTTTGTCTTACAATAACAGTGTTTAACGCTGCTGTGATTCAAAAAGAATTGTAAGCATTTGAATTTAGTTTATATTTGGAATTGATTGAAGTAATTTATTCCACACTAATACAAGTTCGTTTGTTTCTTTAATTACTTATGTAAAATATATTTGTAGTAAGTTAAGTAATTACTTATGATGTCTTAGGAGTATTTTTAGTGCTTTTATATAACGCTACATAGTTTACAATCGTAAGATAAGATCTACAGTACAGTATATTAAGGTAGCCGATGGTATTATGTTTCTGAATTCATAAGCAGTACCTACTTACTCGTAGTTACTTATATTTATTCAAAATGACATTATTCAATCATGTACCACTTTCCCATGAAATAATTATTTCTGAAAATCATTACACATGGGTAACGAATGTAACGATTATGTAATTAAATATTCTGAAATATAATATGTTTCTCGTGTGCGGCCGTTCTTACGCGGAAGTCGAGAATTTTCCCGCATGCAAGTGTGTGCGCCGTTTGTTTTTTGTGTGCGCGATCCGTGCAACTAGCGGCCGAGGTCGCCCACATTTGATCTGTGCAAATTTTGTGAACTGAGGTCGCTGGCCGCGTCCAGGGCCGCACGGCCGTATCTCTCAATTTTTGTTTGTTAATTATAAAAATAATGCGTTATATAACCATCGCTGCATCTCCCTCCCACCCGTAAGAAGCCACATCCTCCCATCTCACTCCCGCGAGCGCGCTCACGCACACAACGACAGTGCCTAGAAAAATACATTCACGAATTTCGGCAACCGCGCGCGCGTGTGCGTGAATGACGTTATCGTACAATGCGATTACAGAGTTGTATTTGACTTTACTTTTGTTTGATATAATATTATTCCTTGCTTAGCTAATTATTGTTTGTGTAGGTACGTATCATACCACTAAAGACAATTGGTCATGGTTCGTAACTTCATGAGACAGTACTGTAGGAGACCCTTTACGTACATTTTAATGCAATATCGACCTTATTATTGCATATTCTCATCATTTTTGTCGCTTATTACGTTAATTTGATAATTAAAGTAGAGCTTCTTCTCTACGTTGGTTACTTAAAATAACGTGCTTACATGTTTCATAGACAAATAGAACTTTTCTTTGTAGAAGTGTCGTCTTTCATTTCATATACATAATCTTCATTAATTCAGTAATATCTCACTAAATTTCCTTTTAAAGTTAAAAAAGGATAGTGCTATTGAGATAGGCTTAGGCCTTATACAGATACGTTCTAAATCCGTATAATTATCAAAAATCATTATAACACAACTGAAACATGCATTGTTCTATAACAGGCCAAGTGCATAAACAGCGTCAAGTCCGTCCCTGTGCAGCTTACACGTGCCGGCGTTGTCCCCTGGATGCGATCATTGCATGCAGCGTATTCGCGCTCCCCGCACCGCACGCATAGATAACCCGGAGGTTGTCTTGCATAACTACTGGCTTTATAACGTAGAATTGAATTCCATTTTTAAATTTTATATTTTGGTTATTTGTGTCGTAATGACCAATCGTTATTGTACCGGTTGGCGCATGTCATGTGTTAATCTGTGGTTAGGTTGGTTAAGTTGCTTGTAGATGCAGATGTCTATGAGCGGAACTGACCACTAACCATCAGGTCGACTGCATTTTCATTTGATATATTTTTAAAAAGGTACCTTTCACATTAAATCTGTTTTATAAGTGGCAGAACAGATGGCGGTCAGAGTTCCTTAATCGTAAAAAAACTAAAATATTTTTTTCTAATATGCAACTAAATATCAGAGATATTTAACCCCAAACTTTTACATAACAGGCCAAATATAAAAATAAAAAAGTGGCTATAACTTCTCGCTCATTTTACTTTTACTTGTTTTATTTTCATATTCCTACATGGAAAACTCTATAGTAAATTGCAATTAAACCACTTTAATAATTGTCGTCAACCCATTATTGTCCCATTGCTAGGCAAGGCTCTATTCCAAGTGAGAGGGCTATAATAGTTCCAATATAATTTGAATTCATAGAATTTTTTTCAAAGATCGTTCAGGCGTGTTCCTCTCGGTGTTTTTCTTCACTTTTAGCAATAATTAGCACTTGAAATTGATAAAAAACCAATATAATCTTTTTATGACACGCATTGTAATACATTAATAGATTTATTTAATATATATGCATATTTAATATATGCATATAAACATGCGTATGAGGATAACATTACCACAATTCACGATTTTATTATGATTAATTTCATATAATGGCAATTTACTCACTGCTTCCGGTGGGATGATTCCATATTTGGTTCTGCGGCTTTGCTACGTAAACGTACTTACATAAATTGGTCTAATCAAAAACGGTAAAACCCTGTGCAGTGAGGATATAGTACATTCTAAATAGAAATTAATTAACGGATTAAAATGCGATGATAAACTAGTTTAATTATAATTTAGTGGAAATGAAATATCAAGCAGATTTCCTAGGCGTAGAATTATGACGGCGTTTGATTCCTTTAAAAGAGTGTACTTAATTGTAGGATTATATGAAAAGGTGTGTGTGCTTATATCTAACCGTTTACATAATGTGATCGAAAACCCAACTGCTAAAACAGCTAACTGAAAGGGAAAAGAATAAATAAACTTGTGCTACGCGCTGTATGTAGTGACAAGCATAATTGGGTTAGTTTTTTTTATAAGTTTTTGGTCGTTTTGTACCCTCTTGTTACAAAACATGGACTAGCGATAGTTTCGGTTTTAAACAGAGGTTTATCGCAATTTCTTATTACAAACTATAGTTTTACATTTCGATTCTGGTTGGTCTTGGTACTTTGCTTAAACCCATCCGTTACTTAGTTTAACATATAGTCCGTGGTTTTCATAAAATTGCGTTCTTTTACAGGCCAACGGTTGTCCCAAGATTTTGAAAGTGAAAATTATAAATTATAATATTTCTATTAGGTATTTTCACAGATTTTATTTCAGAATGTGTGATATTTTACAAGAAAATCATAAATTTTATAACATATTTACGAAACGGAACGTTGCACTCAATAATTAGGGATGTGTCTGAAAAATAGATCGGTAGATAGACCTACCGTAGTAGGTCTAACATATCTGGAACCTTAGCTTCAGATATGTAACAAAAAAATCATAAGTCGACACTTGATAACTAAGTTACGGTAGATGCTATAAAGGTGCGTACCGTGTCCCTGTTATTCCCGAAAGAAAGCGACACCAACAGCCGCTAATCGCTTGCAGTGTTTGCACAGGCGGCTCCGTGATCACCTGCGACCTCATTAAACGGTGTAAGTAGGGCGATCCAATTGAAATGCTGGTTTCAGGATCGTTTCAACATTTTTAAGTTTTACTGGTCTTTAAATAGGATTGGAGATAGATTCGAAAGTTACTATCAGATTCATAGTAAAATTTGTTTTAATGGGGATATCTTCAATAATTCCGATTAGAAGATTATCCCAGCCAAACAGACAGACAGACATTTTTTAAATTCCATTTTTGTTATGGGTATCGCGTATACTTTTATATGAATTAAGTAAAAAGTTGTTATTTTGAAATCTCAAACAGATACTTAAATTTTATTTATTTGTATAGATAGGTATTGCCTGCTTACAAAGCTATTATTGTAATTTAAAAAATCTAATATTTTTATAGATCTTGTATTATTTATCCCTCAATAGTACATTACGATAAGTGTGAATTAAATTATCTACTTATTGCACGCAATGAAACACAAAGTTGCTAAACTTCGTGCATTAATATAATAAAGTCAAGAGTACTAAATTATTTTACCCGCACTTTAGTCACACTTTTCGCTGTAACCCTAAGTCTTGAACGAGGAAAAAGCCTAGGTCTTAGAAAACTTTTTACTGTTTATTTCTGCCTTATAATGGCAGTGTTCAGCGCTGCTGTGTTCTGACTTGAAGGGTGTGTTTAGGGAGACATACTTATCCGAGGCGTTCCATTTCAGTCCTCAGGGGTAGCAACGCACCTGCAGTCAACCCCAGGTATGACCGTGATCATATCTGTAGTTGATTACAAATGTCCATGGGTGGCAGTGGACACTTACCATCAGGTGGACTGCATGATCGTTTGCTACTCACATGTTATAAAAAAAACAACTATGACTAAAATTCGGGCTTAGGTCTCACAGTGCTATAATAAATATTAGTGCACTAAGAGCGCCGTCGTGTCGTCGATGCGTTGCTACGACAATCGCCATTCCATGTAGTACGGATATTGTTCTGACCCGCTAAGTAATACCACACCGGGAAGTGTGGGTAGACCCTTAGTTGACCTACTTTCTGTGGACTATTTTCAAAATCGATGTTTCGCAGATGCATCCTCCGTTAGCATTGGGAATGATTTACGATGCAATAAGGCCAAAAGAATTTGGGGTACATTTGAATTATGTGACATTCCTTGCTGAAGTGTGACTGTAGTGATTGGAAATAAGCTGGATTCCATATATACTTTGATTTTATTAGTTTAACTACTATTACTATTTTTTATGTAATTAAAGAAATACATTATCCAATGTGAGCGTGTGATAAAAGCTAACTGGAACTGAAGTCCTAAGAAAGATCGATTATGGATGAGATTCTAACCCAACGGTTAAAAAACCTAGTGTATGGTTAATATTGGTATACCTATTAAATCAGAACACAGTAATCTCAGACTTCTATTATAACTAAAATAGACATAGAAATACATAGAGAAGTACCGATGCAATCCAATCATTAATAGTAATTTTATCTTGTAACCCGTCCTAAAAAAAACTATTTTTGACCTGATAAGAAAACATGTAGTGCAATAGATACGAGATTGAAAAAGAAAAAAGTAGGTATGCAAGTAAACGTTTTGTGTTATTTTCTAACGTCAACGTCATTGAGCTTTTAATAAAAACTTACACGTGTACTGGTCACGAGACAAATGCATAAAGTAGGTACGTTTTAAAAATATCTCGTCCAGACTGAGGCGGCATTGAGAGAACCCAATCGAAGAGTCCTAATAACAAGCACAGATTATTAAAATCAACAGATAGTCGTAGATACGACGATCGTCACTCACAGATTGTTGTATCGTCACTTGACAGAAAAAAAAGGAAGGAATGTAGTTTGGTCAGTTTCTTGGTACTTAACTTGAAATATTATCTCAACTATTGAAATAATTATTTTATTATAACTCTTCTGTTTATAATATTTACTTTGCTCCCTTAACACACGTTTTTCAAATATAAAGTGTTGTTATTTTTAATCGTATTGCTCGGCTTTGTCATGAGTTTCCTCTGCGATATTTTCTCTTACTTTGTGTCATTTACTATTATTTTAAAAAATACATGCTAAGTATTTTTACTGTTGATTTCTTTGCTTTCTCGTCTTGGCGTACAGTGCGCTGTCTGATGTTTTTAAGTCTGTGGTATCTACTATTAACAAAATGAATTGAGACGCATAGTTTGACCCAAATATCGGGCAGGGATCTATTTCGGAAAAGAGCACAGATACTGCATTCGTTTTCGCCAGCCATGGTGACCCCGTTTTGTTGTGAAGACCTCCTTTGTTGAGTCTTAAAGAATATATTTTGTATAAGAACTCAAATGTACCAAGTCTGTATTTACCAAATCTGTACCAAGTGTCGCTATCAAACATACTATACTTTATTCATATGAAAATGTATTAAACTGTTTAGGCTACAACCCGTGCCAAAGAAATAGACACACATACATAGAACATACACAACCAGTAATAGCCTAATTTTTGAAATGTAATCTTTCAATTACGGGTCCAAGTTTCAATGGCCGGGTACGACCCTCTGATTTTTCAAAAATAATGCAAAAGTAAGTAAGTATGTTAGTATGTCGTGAAACGTCTGCGTTCTTCAAAAATTTTCTTAAAGGTGTGTGTTGTACTTTGTTAGTGTGGGCTAAGCCCATCTCTAAGAAACTTGTGCGTGGCGTGGAACCATTATAACTCGATGCGTCTTACACTTTTACTTCATTATTTAAAAATACACTTAATATTTAAAATTGATGACAAATTACAATTTTTTGTAGGAAATTTAGGCGATTTAAATGTCTGCGTTGTCCGAAATTTACAACAATTATGTTAAACGTGTATTACTTAAATAACTATTTCGATGCGTCAATGTCATGATTAGAATAGTTTTCCTACTACAGTTTTGAACATAATCGGATGAACTAAATAGAGCGATAAATGATACATATTATTTTGATAGGTCTGTCAATTTACTTGTGATTTGTCTTGTGAGATTGACTCAGAGGCAGAAGTGTTGATTGAACAGAAGTGCGCAATTTAATGGTACACATTAATGGCGGTTAAAGGACCATTTCAAAGTGGTTTTTTATTTATGCTGAATAAAAATTGACTTTTCAATGCGCCTGTTTTAAGCCCGGATATAATCCATTGTATTGAAAAAAATGTGTATTATACTGTAGTCCTGACGAATACTCTTTCGAAAGATTTCTTTTATTTAACAAGTAATCATATATATTTATAATTGTTCAAGATTTAAATGTCAGTATTATATTATTATTTAATGATCTACTGTTTTACCGCTTCATTCAGCGCCAGGTACTACAGGTGTATAATGTTTTAAATAGTAAACAGACGCTATCCAAGGACACAATTTTTTGGCAGACATTAAGAGTCTATTTATTTCCTTCTCAGCGGCGTCAATAAATTTGCACATAGATGCGTTATTAGTGCGAATGCTTAAAACTGGTCTACGGCCGTTTTTTGACTTTAAATTAAGTCTCCACGTCACAATATGTAAAGTAACTATTAAGGTTTTTGTCATTTTACCAGCATCATTGAAACCACGTAAATGTCATGGCCATTGATTTGCAATGTAGGACCTTTGAATGTCACAACTGGTTTAGAAGTATATTTTTTATGCACTATTTACTCATCAGCGCCAGGAATATCTATATGAAGCACGCAAGGGTAAGCTTTAGGTATGGAATTATTCACCATGGAGACGAGAAGCGTCTTCGCGGCTTAACCTATCAAACATTTCAAAAATATTGTTTTTAAAAATATTATATTTTTATGCATTTATACATGTAATTAATAATCGTCATTTATTTAGAGCATTGAAAAACTTTTTATGTATATCATTAGTGCTAGAGATATAATTGTATTGAATTTAATACATGTTTTACGCGTAAATTATTTGACGTACGCTAATATTGCGTTGCGGCTTAATTAATGTCCCCTTCCAATTCACAAAGACGGCAAACACGGACCAAGTAAACAAGCACGCTTAATGCAAGACATACGCTTTGACACACCAATTAGTTACGTCGTGTAGGTAACCAAATTTAGTTTTTGATCCATTCCCGTAAATAGTCTTTAAAAATAAAACTTAAAAGATTTTTTTAAAGTGTTAACAAATTATCATCTTGCATTAAGGGAGTAAAGGAAGGAGGAAACAAAAGAAAAAAATTACATATTTTTGTAAATTATCAATTTTAGTTTAATTAATATTGATACTTTGCGACTCTCTTCAGCAAAAAAAGTCGTTTTAAATGTTTGTTTAATCATGCAATTCTTTGCAAGTAAATATTACTGTGAATAAACTTATTTTCAGACTTATTGCTATAAAAATGACGGTTTATTTTATAACTTACTTCAATTTTCCCGTAGTTGAAAATATTAATTACCTTCATTCTACTGAGCTAAATAATTCTAAAGCATATTTTAGTAAGTTTCACGAAACCAAGTAATTAACTGAAAGTTATATGAAAGCATTCACGAATTCACAATATGGCCCTTACACGCGCCGAATAAGGTCACCATCCACGTCGATCAGACCGTATTGTCTTCCAGTTTCCAACGCAGGTGGATAATTGATCGGGCAAACAGCGAGGCGGCGGAATTTGGTGAAACCGTTACGCAATGCATTTTTTAGGGTCTAGAGGGGGGTAGTCAGCGCTTTTCAGAAATTACAGCGGGCGGGAGAGGGGTGCGAACGGCGGGATATGACGTTCGATTTAAAGGGTAGGCCGGGGTGGGCTCCCCCGGCCGCGGCTGCAGGGCTGTTGACGGGCGCCCCGCGCGTGCGCCTTGCAGCGAGCGCCCGCCGCCGCCCGATTTCCGCACGAGCGTTGACAGTTCGTCCGGACTTACTTCCTCGAAACCGCGTGTCCACGGCTGTACCCCGGGCACTCCGAGTCCCGCGCCTGGCCGCCAGCCGACCTGCACCCGTGTACTCTACGCTGGGCGACGGCGCCGCCGATGGCCGCTTGATCATACACACTCAACACGTAAGTACAGAAGCACTGCACGCGCTTCACCCCCCGATTGTGCGTTAATCGGACTCTTGAATGGTGCCACACGATCTTATTTGAAACTAGAATTCGGCCACTTAATCACTATGCCTGCTCCGTTTAAAGTAGGCCGTTCCAAGATTTTGACAAGTGTCTTGAAGTGTTTCCGTGTTTGTTGAATTTGTTTTGTGTTGTTTCTATTGTTGTGAAGTAAAATTTTTCGTGTTCATTTGTTTTTGTGGTTTTGATAGACGCATGTTTATTTTATTTTCAAAATAAAATCAGTGTATGTCCTTAATATTAAGTACAATTGTTGTGTCAGTAGAACCTATGAATGTTTTTGTTTTCTTAGATTGCAAATGTTTTTTATGTTAATTTGCATCGCGTCAAAACACTGCAACTTAATAAATTGCAATAGTGGATGATGACAAAATTACAATATTTTAAAAATTTATTGAATTTCTGTACATTTTCTTACTTTAACTTGCTTGCGTATTCCATTTGCATTTATTTTAAACATGTAATCATAGCATCTTTGCAAATTGTAAACGATGCTTTGAATATAGATTATTTATTATTTCATTTTTGTTTTTTGTGTACACAATTATGACTTTTATAAATATTCAGTAGGTGTAAGCAGAATTGAAATCCAAAAATTAGCGATTATATTCTGATTCATAATTGTTTTTATTCGGAGAAACGTTGAATGAATGATTAACGAGCCGCACGAAGACGGGTACCCCAAACTAAAGGTTAAAGGTCGGTTTTGGGAATGCGAATCAAATATCGGTATATTTTTTAAACAATCAATATTTTAAACTATTATTTAATAGTATATTATCTAATTGATTCTATTAAATTTTAGAATGTAGGTATAATTGTATACTATTATAGTTAATAGTTAACAGAATCAACCAAACAGTTTTGGTGTTGCTTAAAAAAACATATTTTATCTATTGCAAATTGTTAAGCCCTAGACAATATGTCTTAAACTCTGTTTAAGTTTTGTTATCGACTATGCCTATTTATCAAGTCAGATGCAGAAGTTTGGCATTGAACGGCCTGTATTTACGCATGCGCAAATGTTTATCCAGCTGTAGAGCTGGAAAGCCGGCCGGAGCGCGGTTAATTTTGTCAACGCACTTACATTCGTGATGGGTTTCTGATTTTTGCGTTATCTATGGCGCGCAGTTGCCGCGAACTGTCATTTTTGTTTTCTTTTTAATTGTCTACTGACAGTCAACCTTTTTTTCTGCCAGAGTTATTTGGCCTTTTCTGAATACAACAATAGTGTATTTTTAGATTACGTACTCAAGATATATTTTATACGCCTAATTTTATCGATTCGGAAGGTACTTCCACTCCCACGTGCAGAAGGCCGTGGAGCGTTTACAAATATCGTCGCTAGTTGGCGCCACTTGTAGTAATGGCTGCGTTAAACTTTATAGCCATCGTTAATGTTTGGTTGTACTATTGAGGATACAATTAACACAAATTTTAGAAATTATAATCGTTTTTAATTTTAACGGTTCTTCGCAGCGATATAACGTTTCGCAATTGTAAGGCCATTTATATGATTGTTCACGATGCTAATTTTGGTAGTCTTTTATTGAGTTCCTAGATATTATATTATTATAATCAAACGTTATAGAAATATTATATCACGATATATAGATTCATACATTCTAAGGATTGAGTGGTGATATTTTTCAGTCATCATTTTTTTTTTAATCGGACGTACTCGTACTATTACTTAAGCTCGATGCAACTACGTAAGTACACAAATGTACTTGTTCATATAATTATGTTTTAAAAATGAATTGATTCCATGATTCCAAACTATAAATAAAAATGCGAAACGCGGTTATACGCTCCAACAAAATACAGTTGTAAAAAATGGGTCAATAACTTTTTTACAATTTTGCGTAAAATCTATACTTAACGCTTCTGGGCCTACGAATATTTGGTACATGTGTCAATCTATTGATAGCATGCTACGATGCAGTGTGATAACGCTGATAAGATAACCCTACGAGAATTTTGTAAGCCCTCACAAATACAGGATGAATATTTACTACAAATAAAAACGAGTATTAAAAAGTATTATAAAAAAACTGATAAAGACTGATCGTATCCTTAAATATAGAAGAAATATATGTAAGAAAAAATAATTTAAATATCAAAACTGTTTAAATGATAATACTATTGAAATTAATAAAAAATAGCTATCAATAAAATAAATATACAACGTAGCTAATATAACCGCGCCCACAGAACAGTAAAATGATATGACGATACACGATAAGTACACGAAAATTTTCAGAAACCTTCTACGACATCCAGAGAAAGAGAGGGAGTTGTGTTGTTATGAATATGTTAGTTAGAATTTTGTCTGACATTTTATGTTTCACAAAAAATAGTGTTTTGGTTTGGCTTACCTTAACGTCATAATTAAATTATAATTTCCAAGAAACAAAGTAATAATCTTGTTGCGTCATTCCTCTAATTTGCTGTTTTTATTACTTACGTTTTTCATACAGTTTTATTTAACACTAATTATAAAACTTCAGCTTCCTTTTGCGTTATTAATTTTGCGTAGTATGCAAAAATAGTTAATAATAAATATGCATGTCGTTTTCGAGAATACAATATTATTAGGTTAGTTATTTTGCTAATTTTAGCTCTCGTAGTAGGCTTATTAACATAGTTAATTTTGAACATGATAATTAACAAAACATATTATCATTTACGCCAAAGATTATTAAAGTATACTTAGAACTTATATTTAAAATAATACCGTCGTCAGAGGCTTGTAAATTTGGCTAAATGTAAAAAAAAGTTAGTTTAATATATTTAAAGGAACAATAAGGTCTTAGTCGTATTACATACATATACATCTTACTAATAACATCTTAATGCAAGCAACTACAAAACCTAGCAGAAATGACCAACGAAAACAAACGTTCCAAATATTTTTTCCCGAAAATTTTACCGCGCGTAATTCTTAACATCCTGTGTTCTAATTCTGAACCGTTATCATAATTCACGTGGCCTTGCTAGTGTTGATAAGAAAACAGAGTCTCTATTGAATTTTGTTATTGTTCTTCGAGCAATGCACATTTCATATATGTATGTTTAGGGTAAGCACACACTGTTGAGGCCTGTTTAATATATCATTAGACAACCCTATTTTTATGTTCATGTATGACTTTGAATAAAATTAGTACTAAACAAAAAGTTCGTAGTGATTTCTGGTTTGTCTATGGTAAAACCTGGTCTCATAAGCAGCTTTAACCGCTGCTGTGTTTTGGGTTTGAAGATAAGGCAGAGGCACTTAAAGGTGGTAGAACTCTATTTAGTCTGACTACAGCGCACCACCGTCATTTACCACCTATTTCTGCCTTATAACAGCAGTGTTGAGCACCACCGTGTTATGGTCTGAAGGGTGTGGTAAGGGAGACATACTTATTTGAGGAGTCCTAACTGAGTCCTCAGGGGCAACGCATCTGTGGTCGACCTTAGGTAGGACTTTGATCTTATTTGGAGTTGATTACAGGTGTCAGGATTACATGGGCGGAAGTGGCCACTTACCATCAGGTGGACTCCATGCTCGTTTGCTACTTCGATTATATAAAAAATGAGACATTTTAACCAGATTTAAAAGGAGAGACGCATACCTAAACCTTAGGCACGGCTTAGTTAAATTAAGTCTTATGTGCCGTGTGATAAGTATGCATTATGAAGCGTTATAAGGTGTAACTGCTCAATGTCTGCTTATGATAAAATTGTTCAAAACGACCTAGCTGAAGTCACAGATGCGTTACGCTATGCTAGATGAATTGAATGCTACTTATGTAGTTGTTCTTAACCACACCCTTGAAACAGAATTCAGCATTATTTACCACAGCTATTACATTTAGAAAAAGGGCGTGCCGATGGTGCTAGAGTCGCAAACCTTCAAATTTAAACAAAGTAATGAATGAAATGAACATGAAT
>DWPV01002807.1:0-16425 GCA_018251915.1 Urbanus proteus proteus
GGGGGTCGGTGCGCGACCACGGGGGGCCCGCGCCCCCCGGCGGGCGCCCCCCCCCCGCCCGCCTCCGCCCCCACGCTCGCACCGGGGTCCGCCACCAACGACACGGACTCTACACGGTCGCATGCAACACGCACCTCGGTATAGAAGTGTCCGTCTTCAAAGTAGTGTATCCCGTTCTCGTCGGCGAGCTCGCGCAGCGCGCGCGGCGGGTAGTGCTCGAACACGGAGGGCTCGCGGCGCTCGTCGGCCGCGTCGCCCGCGCCCGCCTCCGCCGGCGGCTCCGCGCCCACGCTCGCGCCGGGGTCCGCCTCCAGCGACACGAACTCGTAGCTCTCGTCCACTGACTGCATGCTGTCCACACAATATTAATGATTATTGTCTTGTTACGTTAATAAAAAAAACATACATAAGAAACCATTGAAGTGGCATTATACATTTTTACGGTAGATTTTTTTTATAAGTACCCCACCCGCAGATTACAAATCTTACTAACATTATAAAGCTGAAAGGTTGTGAGGATGGATGGATGGATGTTTGTTACTTTATAACTTTAGAACAGCTAAACGGATCTGGGTGAAATTTGGTGCAGAGATAGATTATGATCTGGATTAACATATAGGCTATTTTTTATCCCCAAAACATTACTGTTCCTGTGGGATAGATACAATGATAAATTACTCGTTTCGATAAATGTTCCTTTTTACTTTCTTAACACAAATGAAACCACAGGGATCAGCTTGTATATAGTATTTTCATGCCCCGTTGAGATTTCTCTATGCATCTTTAGTTAGAACTACTGTAAATCTTTTTAAAATATCCATTTTTTTAATGATTAGAAATTTTATCTGTACAATAAAAAAAACATCAAGAGAAATAGAATCTCTGTAAATTTCCAAGTAAATCACAAAATGTCACCTCTCGTAGGAGAGCACGGACTGGTAGCTGTCGTTGAGCGACACGCCGTTGTCGTGCGGCAGCGTGTGCGGCGACAGCATCGCGACGATCTCCTGCGCCTGCTCGTCCGACAGCAACGCCTCTTGCCTGCCGGACAGATTGCTAATGTTGTTGTGGATTATAATCGTTGGGGTGCCCAATGTGGTGACAATTATTGTTATTTGTAATTTTGAATATTGATCGACAATTCATATTAATTGTAATGTTTGCGTTTTGTCTTTATTTATAAACCAAATAAGTGTTCTACCAACAGTGATGTGCAAGGTAACTGTGCTGTGATGTGACAAATCCACCAATAGGATTATTTTACTTTCAACAAATTCAGTTTAAATCACATCGCATATTACTGGTAAAAGACAACCTAAAGACAAGTATAAAAAATCAATCGTATGAAAATAATAGTAATGAAAGCTTACTAATTATATTTGAATACAATATTTAAGACACAAGTGAAGACAAGAATAATAGATCAAAAGTTAAGCACAGAATACATGAAACACAAAGAAACGAAGAAAGCACGCTTACCTAAGTTTTTTCTCCAGAATACTGCAAATGTGATCGGGCAAGAATGAAGCGTAGTGCGCACAGGCAGCATGCAAATGATAAAAACCAACATTTAGTCAAAGTAAGAAGCTTCGAATAGCTCAGAGTAAGAGAAAAACAAACGCTGCGAGAAATTTCATAACAGTAGTCATCCAAATAGAGATACAGCGTGCAACGTAATTTTAAGTCAGGGAGTGTGGTAAAAATTTAGTGTCTTGTTCGACTGCACGTGTCATTGTGCACATATATTGAAGCTAGACCACACAATTGTCATTTAGCTATAGTAGCTACTGTCCCCTTTCCGAAAGTGACGATCGTGCCGCTTATACCCATGTAATATTGATAATAGAATGCACACGTGCACAACCATAAGGAGAAGTAATCAAGTTGTATAATACATATAATTTTCTATCTACCAGCGTGTATGTAGCAAATGCCAAACTTTTAGATTAAATATTTATATGTGATAAATAATTTTCCTAAACACTTCCCATATAAGGATACATGCACCAAATTTACCTTATTTTGGCTACATTCAGAGGCAGAAAGATCAGCGTTGACTAACTACTAATAGCCAAATAGTTAAAGAATATAAAGTCTCGTACAATGTGTTTATAGATTATTTTTTGGCAGTTTGTGATTTAATTTTTTTAGGGCGGGTTAGTGCCGCCTGGGAATCAGGTATAATTTGCTGTCCTATATAGTATAGAATTTAATTAATAAAATAAACAACTTCTTATGGATAGTAGTGAGACAATCTCTCGAATAAATAGGCGAAAAAAGCTCTTTTTATACTGCAATTTGTAAGATCTTTTGTCACCGCCAAGTATATATAAACAATAATTAAATAGTAATTTAGCTGCCCTTAATTTTTGACACTATCAGCAATTATTACACTTGATCTGGGGGCTAGAGCCGCCTCTGGGAACTGTCGTTGAGTTCACCTGGAGCTGAGCAGGATCTCCGCCTCGTCGGGCGTCATGCTGTCGGGCTGCTTGTCGTCGTCGGCGGCGCGCTCCGCCAGCCCGTTCTCCTCGGACACGCTCCATTGGCTGGTGGTCGACTTGTCGAGCACCTCGATGGAGCCCTGGCTCGCCTCGCTCACTACCACACCCGAATCCTGGAATTTAATTACGTTTTA
The DNA here is from genome assembly GCA_018251915.1 of Urbanus proteus proteus. Classification (NCBI taxonomy): domain Eukaryota; kingdom Metazoa; phylum Arthropoda; class Insecta; order Lepidoptera; family Hesperiidae; genus Urbanus; species Urbanus proteus. Next base: position 2,639 of record DWPV01002807.1, read on the forward strand.
TTTAATTCTATGGTGTGTACTTAAAATACATGTCAATTATATTTAAACAATTTTATATAGGTGGTTATTTGTTTTGTAATATACGTAGTAATAATTGAAGTAGCAAATAAACGTGCAGTCCATCTGAATATAAATAACCTTGACAGAATTGAAGCCCAGATAGAATTGAAGTTCTATCTGAAGTTGACTTCATGGTCACACTCTTCAAACTGGAACACAACAGCACTTATTACTGCTGTTATTTAGAAATAGATGTCTCTGGAGCTGCACCAGGAACGGTCCTATTATCTTAAGAAGCCTAAGAAGGTATATCTAGCGTTTGTTGAACTACAAGGAGACAATCCGATGATGGACGGGAACGTCTTACCCTCCGGGTCTCTCATATACTGCTGCTTCGCTAGCAAAAGGTTGGTGGACAAGGAATTTCGGGTCTCGAGGATACCCTCTTTGCCCGGGCAGTTGTCAAGCTCACCTGTTGTAAAACAGAGAGCGTGTCCGGATCAGACCGCGCCCGCTCCGCGTCCCTGTGGTCGCGCGTGAGCGGCGGCGGCGGCTCGCGGTAGTCGGCGGGCCGCAGCCGCGCGACCACCTCCGGCGAGGGCTCGTTGAAGCCGCCCTCGTCCGAGACGCTCGACGCGCGCGAGCCCGCCCGCCGCGCCGGCTCCTCCGCCTCCAGCGACTTGCGACCTCCGCCCACTGTGCAAAATATAAACCATCATGATTTTATTTTTAATAGACTAAAATAGTCCAAGAACTTGCAATCCACCTCATAGTAAGTGGTTACTGAACATTATTAACCAAGGACTTCGGTGACTCTAAACCTGACCAACGACATCAACAAATTTGCCTGACAGCAATCACATACATTGCCACACCTGATATGATCTTATATGAAAGTCAGTCGATATCGACACCTTTCCACCGAAAGTCAAGAACTCCTTCACTATAGAAATGTAGCTTTCTAGGAATAGGCCCTTTTATTATATCATGCTGTTCCAACAAAAACTAAAATAAAATTGATAACAGGCAACATCGAAATTATCCATTTATATTCTCGCGACGTAACGTAATAAATAAGAATTAAAACTATTCGTGTAATTTATTTGGACAAATAATTAGGATTAATGTATGAATTTAAACAAGTAGGTAAAACTTAAAATGAAGCGCGAAAGAGGAGTATTAAACAAATAAAATTGCCCATAAAATCTTACAGGTAATTATATTTATAATTAACATAAGAAAGTCAACATTGTTTTCCTACATATTTCTACATACATAATGCCAATACGTTTTGAATCAGCATGAATGAGGTTACGATCAAAATAGGTTAATACGACTAATTTTAACATCGACTCTGTTACTTGCAGGTGCTCGCTGAGTAAGTGTATGAACCAGACACGAATATATGAACCAACGTGGGTTGCTGTAACGTACACGCATTTTTATTTTAGGCAAACTCGTACATAGTTATATTACACACAGTTACATATTTATGAAAGCAAAAGTTTTCCAAGCTCAATAAGGGATAATAATTTAAGAATCATAATTGAAAACAATGCACAATGGATGTTTGCTACTCTATAACTTTAGAACGGCTAAACGGATTTGAATGAAATTTGGTACAGAGATAGATTATGATCTGGAATATAGGCTACTTTAATTTTGTAAAAAGCCTTAACGCGCGCGCCACGATCTTGCAGCCGCCGTCGCGGGAGAGTGGGGAGTTACCAATGTTTTGCTATGTATTGCTTTTTACTTTTTTAACGCAGGTGAAACCGCGGGGATCAGTTAGTATTATATAAATAGAAATGAGACTATAAAGTTTAAACATTTAAATAAATAATAGCAGCAAGTAATTAACTTAAACTTTATCTCCAATAATAAAAATTTAATTTAACAACAGTTACCTGTAAGATAGTCACCACCAAAGGGAAAAAGGAGTAATTATAGATAATTTGAATGCATTCGTAGTTAAAAACTGTCGAACCAAAAAGCAGTGCTTACCGCGACCCCATTCATTGAGGCGGGGACTCGACTCCACTTTGTTAATTGACAACATTCTACATCCAACGGCACATTGTTCGCAATTAGTGTGACTTTGTACGACCAATTCTTCAAAATAATACACGCTGTTAAATACATCTCATTGTGATCAATTCATATTAATAAAATTCATGTTTGTTTCTGGCTTTCGATACTAACTTCTTTTAAAACCCACAACGCGTGTAGCTACAAGTATAACTACAAGACTAGTTTTAAAATGGTGTCCGCATTATTGTTTTTCTTACAACTGACAATAATGAACGATACTTGTAAGGACTACATCAATTTTGCACTTAGACTACAATCAAATTATACCTTCCTAAATAATACCTTCGGGTAACATTCAAACATAGGTACATGGGGACCAAGCCGCAGAGTTAAACATACACACACATACACACGGCATGTAAACACGTAAGTATGCATACTCCTCCATACAAAGAAAAAATCTATGCCATTAATATTTCATAGCCTAGACAGAACACTCAATTTAGTGGGTTATTAACAACTCTTAAGTATCATGCCATTTCAACTGTCGAGTGTGGTACAGCCGCGGCCTATATTCGACGACGCTTCGCTTTGCTTCCACTTTATTAATTAACAGGCTTCTTCATCAAGCGCTGCATTGTTCGCAATTAGTGGGACTATCTATAGCCTACACTTCAAAACACGCAGTTTAGTCGACCTACCGTTTAGCAGTACACGTTTTAATTGATCAGGATACTAGTGCATTTCCTGTTCCATGATGCCTAGTATTAACAGCAAGGCGGCCTGCAGTATGTTTTACGCAGTATTACGAAAATAACGCCAGGATTATGGCTAATGGAAGTCAGTAAACTCCCATTGACTATATATTATGTTGATCAACGGTAATAATAAAGATCATAGGTTCCTTTGTAACTGTTTACTGCCCTTAGCTCTTTTATAAATAAACAAATAGCATAAATCCATTTAATGGCCAATCCATTATTAGATAACTATGTCGATAAGGGGAATTAAGTATGTACTTAACATTTGAAATAAAATTGTATCATTACGGCTAACAAATAAAACTAAATCAAAGGAACGTAGCCACACATGAGTCAAAAGCAACGAATTTATAGTGTCGACCTTCCTAAATAGGCAGCAACCGCTGACGGTTATACAAATAAGTGGATCATCCCACGCTTTCAATTTTATAAACTGACGTAAATGCCTACTTTGACTTTAAAGAAAATCCTATGAAGGTTACTAAAGTGTGAGCCAAATATTAAAATTAATGTGATATTTTAAAAGTGAACGTACTCGCTGCCCTCACAATGCAATCTAATATAGGTATCTAATATTAGTAACAGACATAATAAATCTGTAAAAGGAAAATACGTGATACAAAGGACCTATTATAGGTATAAATAATTATGTGTGTACGCTAATTATTATTTATTTACTAACATTACGTACAATTGGTTAGGTGTCTATGTGCAGAAAAAAATAACAGTATCAGTTCATTATATTATCAGTTTTTTTTTATTTTTATTTAGCCCTAATCTATAATATAGTGTCATAATGTCATTTTAGGTACAGGAAAATAAACATTAAACAAAATAAATAGGTATTTCATGTTACTCAAACTAATTTAAATAACAAATTACAAAAAAATTTAAAATTTTGTAATATGTCTAGAATACAATAACAAAGTGCCTACATGAAAAATAATTTCAATATACATAATTGCAATTTCTCATAATGCATACACCCGACATCACGACTAATATCATAGTACTTATCTTTGTGAATAAATTAACTGGTGACATTAATTTAGCATAGTTATTAGGTACGTCATATACACAACCACGGTAAAGAGAGAAAGGTGGAAGAGGCATAGGAGCCGATTAGAATGGGAACCGTTGTAGGCAAAAAAAAAAAAACAATTACATACGTCTGTAATAGTATTCTTACCACTAAGAAACCTGAATTTATTGGTTGCCTGTTGTCAACACGGATAGTTCTAATAACCATTATATTATGTATGCCTTCAGTACAATCTAATAAGCTAATAACTGACAATGTGAAATTATCGAGGCATATTAAAGTACTACCCGCAAAAAAATACGTTTCTCAATGACTGGCAAGCACTGACGTTAAGTAGGCATAGCTGTTCGTACTAGTAGTTGCATCTATCCACTTAACATTTCCACTTGTCTGTTACTTTCATACACGCAACCAAGGGTTCACTACACTGAATGAATCCATTGTGCCAAGTTGACCTATTGTTGATGACATAAAACGTCTACCGCTTTATACGAATCAACATTCTAGTATGGGAACCGATGGCGTGATTTTATGTTCATCTGTTTGTGAATCAAATTTTTTTTTTATAAATTATATTTATTCAAATAAAATTGTGCTGTTACTTCCAAAATATGACGGCAAGTGCCTTTTATTTTTAAAAATGTGAAATGTAAACGTTTTCATATACTCAAATTAAAATTAAATGAAATAATGTTGACTATATATAAAACCTTTTATTTTTAAAATTAACTTTAACCAAATGATTATTTTATCAATAAAAGTAACGAATACTCTAGGGAAGATATAACTCTTTAAAATGTCACAGTATTTTGATTATAAATTAGATAAACGTATAAATCACGCAATCGGACCTCAGACTACGTATTCATTCAATCAATGCATGGACAATGTGGACATTATTGAATTTATGACTTGCATTTTATACTTCAGAGAATCTCTTATTCAGCAGGGACAGTAATATCAAATATGGGCTGAAATTATTCTCACATATAAAATGTTAATATCTGTGACGTTAACTACATTTAATTATGAAATAAGTTTACTTTGGAAGCGACTACAATTAGTTATTTGTATAAAAAATACTAAGGTTTTGTCTACAGGTGCATCTGGAAAGCTACAATTAATTACTCGCATTAAATAGACATCGGTAATGTAAAACTGACCACAGTGACCGCAGAGACACGTTGTCTGATCGTGAGCTCCCATTGTTCTGAGATTCATATCCTTACAATCTCAACCGAACATAAACAACTATATAGAATATCGAACAAACCAATCCCGGCTCAAAACTGTAAGAGGAAGTCTATGATTGGAACTAACTGAATGAGTTCCTATCTAAACTTTGATTTACAATTTCAGATATATATGCACTTTACTGCACAGTCTCATTCATTGATATGTATTTTGATTGACTATGTTGTTTATCGCATATTCCGTTCCAATTGAACCTGACAAAAGAGAGACCCGTGCTCAGCAGGACGACAATACATATTAAGGTAATAAGAAAGATAAGTGATTGAAAAGTGTTCCTCGGCCATCCACTCACCACAGCAGCTGCAAAGGCGCATGTTGTGAGCGCGCGGGCGAGCCCGGGCGGAGGCGCCCGCCTCATCGCCGCGCCATCGCCGGCCAGCCGCGGTCCCAGCATGCACACACACTCGCACGTTCAACTCTATACGCGGTATCTTGTTTATGTTCCGAAACTCCGGGCGAATTCACATTCACCTTGGTAAACAAACACCCATTTCCCGTTCCAATTTCCGTTCAGCATATAGGCTTGCAATTTCCAGAGAAGGAATGTTCACTTAAGGACTATCTCGATCTAGGCTTAGCTAAGCTAATAAATAAACAGTTGCGGCAAACACTGTAGCGAAATAATCGCAGAGCATAGTATGTTTTAGCTTAAACTTGAAAATCAATACTTTAAACTGGTACTGGTGATGTGAATTCCATCTGAAGACTAAAATATCTCATCATAAAGATTTAAAAATTGGCTGCATCCCAAAACTGCACCCGTTGTGTTCCAGACAACAGAATTTAGGAAATTTTGTATCTATATTGGAAACGACAAAAGATCGCCTACAAAATGGACCACGATTTATTCATTTAGCAATCAGTAGCGTCAGCGACGCGCATTGTAAATAAACACCGCGGTAGATAACAAGCTTGGCAACTAAATGACCAGACGTGCCAATTTATGTCTCCAGAAATAATAAAAGAAAAATCTCAATAACGTGACAAGTGCGATTCAAAGGAACGTAAAACATTGGTTGACGTCACTAAAAAGTAATTTTGAATTATGTGAACAAAAATGTTACAATCTGACACTTTTTATATAAGTACAAACATTGACAATCACCTTAATTTAGTATTATAAGAAACAGAACAGCATAGAACCAGAAACAATAAAGTACATAATAAAGACACTGTTCCTCGATTACATGCTAATTCGTATCTAGCTCAACGATCGATAACACAGTTTGATGTTTTGTTCGGTGTTAAAATGTCTGACTGTAAACTTCATAGATACTTTGTCGGCTTTAATCAACTGTAACAACCACATCACAGCGCGTTGCAAGTGGAACAACTCAAGTGTAAAAATGCTAATCCTAGCGTAGAGACGCGAAATAAAGAGGTACGGAAGGGCGCGCGCAGGACGACGTCGCTCGGGTTACTGCGTCGTCGCGGCGGAGGCGGCGGCGCCGGAGCATCTAAATCGGGATCGACTCGCAAGTCTCGCTACGACTCAAATACCTTGACTTCCTCAATATTACATTGAACCCACTGAGCACGAGACCGCCAAACGTACGTCAATCGACGCCCACTTATACTAGTTTCTTTGGATATAACTTAATTCTCACAATGCACAACCTTACTTCAACTTAGTAGTGCCCGTGAAACGTTGCAATTTACATGTCCATTTATTTAGGTCGATATTTTTCTTACAAATTTCATGATTTTTTAAATTTTCGACGTTAATCGAGTATGATGTACTTTAGACTATATAATAAACTTAAAATACTTAACATATTCCTACAGACTTATCGATATTCTATGATACAAATACATTATAAACGAGCATAACCTAAAAATATTTTCCGTAGTCGTCCATATAAAATACGCACGTCAATAGTTTATAAAAAAGATAAAACAAAGATAAAATTAAACAAAACAGATAAGAAGCTAACATGTAAGAGTACATGCATTAATTTCCTAGATAAAATATAAATTTACTTACTCTGCGATGGAGAGGCGAGTCCCGGCGACGCAGAATAAGGCAAGCTGTGCACGGGAGACGACAACGGCGACGCGAGGGGCGACCGTGGAGCGTCGTCTGTTTGGAGCACGCTCGTAGGTAATGCCGGAGTCGATGAACGACACTTATTTTTCTCTTCCCAATCTCCACTAAATTGCACAGTTTCATAACCGTCACCGTCTTCATCATGAATTATTTTCGTGGGCGATCTCGATACACTATCACTGACATCGTTTTGTGGCACAGGTGAATCTCCAATACAGACGTTGCTTCCCTCGATATCCTCGTGAGATAAAGAGGGAACCGGTGACTTTGATGCTGATCTAATAATCGATGTTTGATCATATATTATGCCATTATTCAAATTGTCTAAGGAATTATCTGTATTTTCTTCAGTTACCGTTATAACGGATGGGATATCGTCGATAACTGGAATATCGTCAGGTATAGGTGGCGGTGAAGACTTTGGCATCTGTGGTATTCGAATTGGAGGAGAAGGCGACGATCTTTGATTTTTGTTGAATTGTTCATTTTGAACCGAAACCGACGTTGGAGGAGGAGTAGGTGATATCCTTTCTGTTGGTCGAGGACTAACAGAGGGAGATTGCATAGAACTAGCACTTTTGGGCGATATTTTTTCTAATCTGTCTAAGATTTCTGATTCACTTATATCAGGAGAAAGAGAAGAATGAGCCTCTGCAGATATTCTTTCACATCCTATTTGCTGAAAACTTATTATGTCCGGTGAAATCAATTTATCCCGCCTGACGGTGGGAGAAGTAAGAGGTTCACTTCGCGCGGTGGGAGAAATTATATTATTAGACCTAGGCAAAGGTGATACAGAAGCGATATTTTTTACAGGACTAGGAGATTTCGCAGTATGTATACCTCGATTAACTAATGTCGATGGTAAGGTTGATGGGCGTTCCACTTGGGATTCTCCAGCTCCCGGTGAAAGTGGCGGAGAGTACACCCTTGAAGGAACTACATATTTGTCAGTGGATTCAGGAGATTTTCTGTCTGCGTATCCAGGTAATTTATTTTCGGCTTTTGATTCATGTTCATATCTTGACTGACGTGTTTTATTAAAATGAGCCGTCCAATTTCTTTGTTTTTCAATTAGCTCCTTATTAAATCGCCGATCAGGTTTTTCTGGCTTTGGTAGAACACTTGGTTTTGCCGGTTTTGGTGGCGGTTGAGAAGCACCATTAGACAAACGATCTCCGTTTATCGTAGGCGCCAAAGTAGACGTTGGCGTGACTGTACTCCGCGATGGACTTACAGAACCCGCCGAACTAGATCGCGATCTCGACGGTGCCACTGGCGGAACCCCACGAGTGCCTGCAAAACTAGATGCAGCAGATGGTGACTTCTCGATTCGGAATCCGCGATTTTCTTCGCCAAGTTTTTCGAACAGTGCTCGAGCCGTGTTGAACCGTGCCAAGTGACTCTCGTTCCGAACCACGGTCACGTCGCTTCCACGCATGTCTTCGTCGTCTCTTGACGGCATTCCTTGAAAAATGTTGGCTATTTTGGAAACTTTAGTGCCTTGTACTCTTTTCTTGCACTCCTCCATACTAGCCTGGTAAGGCCGCTTCAATCCAATCTGGAAAAGCAATAATGAAAAGTAAATACACGGGCAGTGTATTCATGACACTTCAGTACAAATAAAAAACGAGGCCGCGTTTTCAAAATATATAAATCCGATAAGAGGAGATAAGCATTAGAAACACAGGTAGTTTGCGCTCGCAAAGGCACAACCGCGCGACGCGAGGGCTCACGACATGGCTGGATCATTCGTCGTGTAATTTAACTTGAGATAGCGATAGCGCTGATAAGCTCTTACTCATACTAAACGAATGAACACAGTTGACATTGCGCTCCTTTGTGAACGTAAAGAATATGCCTTATGTAATTTACCTCATGCCTTTGAAATTTTTGTATATCTTTATTCTTAGGAAACGATGCTTTATACGTGGGTACTTAGATTAGATGACGATATAATAAAATACGATAAATATTTTATAATATAGTTTGTCTAAAACAAACCTTTTGAAATATGGTTTGTTTTGTAGTATTCCGAATGAATTGCGAACATTAGATAAGATTCAAATGATAAAAGCAGATAACTTTTCAATCAATTATTAATTCCTACATTAGTTTAACGCAGTCGTTGAGTGTGATTTGTATTTTAAAATGGAAGACTTATTTATTTTTGTTTTGTTATTAAGTTATGTGTCGCTGGAAGTTAATACACAGTGTACAATAGCCCAAACATGCATAACTGACTTAACCCAGGAAGACTGTGGGACTGGAGAAGTACTTGTACCCAATTCTATTATATTTGGATGTTGCCCGAGCTGTCGAACCCCTTCCGGTAAGCTACACTAACAATTAACAATGCACACATCGGTCTTTGTCGATAATCGAATTTAATTTTGTTGATTCGATTAGCGTACAACAAGCGACAGATATTTATTGGTCTCTTAACAATGTCTCTCGTCATTTCTCAAATAATTTACGTCCTGATAATCATACAAAAGTCATCGAGCGCATTCTAATAAATGAAAACAACGGCCATGTTCATGATACAAACGAACTTGTGATCGTTCTTTCAATGGAAGTGGAACGCGCTGGATGTATCTCTTGTTATTTTTAAATTTGTTTTGTTTTAAAATAGGTTGCAAAATGTAGTGTAGTTTTGCACCTACTATAAAATACTATAATTAATATACAAGAAACTCACTACAAGAAACTCATAAAATATTTACTGCTTTAATATAAGTAGGTATACAATTTGCAAATAAGTAACAAAAATTAGCAAATCACGATTCTAAATAAATAGAATTTACATTAATTACAATGCATGTAATAAACACATGAACTTATTTTATAAAGCCCATAAGGCGAAAAGTGCATTAGTTCATACGGTACGGCAGCGCTGAAATCATTAAACCGGGAGGGTGTCAGGGTACAATGTTTTTGTCCCACTGCATTCGTTACTTTCGGTCGGCTCAGCGGTAGACAACATTTTTTAAACAAGGTAAATTACACAATATTAACGAAATACGTTATATAGTCACATAATAATTAATGTAACAAAAGTAATAATTTTTTTTCATCAAACGTCATCATTTCAGAGCTAGCTTAATACAAAATAGATAAAATACTCCTCTTGAAGGTTGAATGTTGTCAGTAATATGATATTTTTCTAAGTCCTGTTAACGTATAGATCCGTTGTAACTTATTACATAAACCGGGTGATACGGAATGTATCTGTCGAGCCGTTAGTTCCCGACCCCTGATCGAGCGCGTCGTGGGCCGTGGGGTGGTTTACCCCTACGTGCACTATTTTTGTAAACGTGACGACATGCAATACCAATAAGTGGCGTGCTAGGAACAAAACTTCATGATATTATGTAGAGAACACAATTCCTGACCAAGGAAAGAGAAACAATAAAATGTGTAATATGTATTATGTAAAAAATATTATAAATAAATAAAAATTAACGTTAAAATAAATGGTTACTGGTTTCTGGTAACTCTTGTATTACGCAAACATTAAATTGAACCATTCAATCACATCCGTGCAAAAAACTATTATTGTCGATACGAATACAAAGAAACGTTATCGATCAATTGCAATTATACGTTTCATGAGGAAATGAAAACTATCGCAGTCGGTCGGACGGACGTGTGAGCATGTCGAAATAATTAGGGTTCGTTGTAAAGAGAAACTCAGAAATGCAAACAGAAGCACAATCAAGAAAAGCGCCTGCAGCGTCGTGGAGCGCGCTTTGTGTAGAATAGAGTGTATGGTTCAACTGCGCTTTACATAAACTATGATGGCTGACATTGTTGGTGTGAGACGTTTTGAGTTTTACAATGCAATATCCGACACGGAAACCTTTTGTGAATTACAATCAAAACATTTGTGAGTAATTATGAGAACAGAAATGAAATTCCCCACGACCAATGGAGACTTTTTAACCGCCACAATTGAAGCATGAAAAGTACTACGACCTTTTGTTTCTACCACTTACATAGCTTCCATTGCTGTGCAAAGTACTTCTAGTACCTACATCAGAGAGGTCTTAGTCAAATTGCCAATCGATGTAGTTACGGGGTTTGTAGCCAGCCCAAATCAAGTTATTAAACCACTTGAAAATCTCGAGATAATAGCAATGGTTTTGCAAGTTCTGATTGTTTAGCATAGCCTACCTAAATATTTAGCAATAACGAACAGTTATTTAAGAACTCCACATATTAGATATAGCGGCAATTCTATGCCAAGCCAATTAAGCTAAGATAATTATAATTATGGATTATTATAATACAGGAATTATAATTATGTATATTTTTTATAGATAAATAATTCCTAAACTCCTTGGAATATAGTCATGGATGTTTCGATAATACATGAAATATTACAAGTAATTAACAAAAAACATTTAACAGGTACTGATGATGAAATATGTAAACCGCCAGCAAATTGCCTGCCGGACGGACGGTATGCCCCGGTCCAATGCAAAGGCGATTTATTTACTGGCAGGTATGTAGTACATATTACTAGGCAAATTAAGTTTGGCATATAACCAAAATTTCTATCCTAAGCTCTTAGGTCTCTTAGGTGTTTTTAAGTAAGAACGATTGAGAAATGATTAGGTTGTTAAGTGACCACTACCGCCTACCCGCCTACCAGCTCCAGGTTGCATTGGACTTCTACACTGATGCGTTCCTACATCATGAGGCTAATTTAAACGCCTCACAAATATATCTTTTATCATAGCCTTTAAACCAAACCACACACACAGAAGCACTTATGCTGCACGTGTAGTGGTATCGCTTCTGGAGTCGAACCACGAAGGGTTTTACCTATTTTCACTATTGTAGAGCTTCAGCACAAAGATTTGACTAATATCAGCTAATTTAATCACATACTGTTCGATGTATCTTCTACAGATCCCTATTTACAATTCTACATATGTAGATTTCTAAAATGTGAAGTTGTAAATGAGCGCATAGGCACACAGAGATGCAACTGTATTCCCATTTTATTGACATTACTTGTTTACATACCACAGGTGTTTCTGCTCGGATGAAAATGGAAGGCGAATATTTGGACAAATGTGGCGGAGCGAGGCGACTGAGATGACTTGCGGTAAGCTACGCACAGAATATACATTTCATTCAAATAGGATGCAAATAGGACCACCTGAGAGCCAGCCGAGCAGCGCCGTTGCTTCGGCGTGAACATATTGAGTTGTATCAAAAGCCAATACGGAATAACATCGGAGATTGTCGTGGATCCGTTCGAAGGTACGAATTCAAGTAAAATTTTGCATTCGACACTACAAATAACGGCATTTAAATAAAAAAATAACAACAAAATTTACGAGTGAACATCACATCATGATTATAAACGTCACGTTTGTCAAGATAGACGATAATAAATACTTCACCACAGATAAAAAAACTTTTTTCTCGGAAGGAAACCTATAGATTATCAATAAACACGTTTTTTATTAATAATCAATTTATTAATAGAGTATTACTACCGGGATTAACGTGAATGAATAGTAGAATATTAATAATACTGCGCTGCTAAAATTCATATTTAAACGGCCAGCCATTTATAAATAAATAACAATAACAGAATTCAATGCAAAGGTGCCTTCATAACAGCAGTGTTAAGCACTAACTGTGTTTTAGTCTGAAGGGTGTTGTAGGAGAGCCATAGGCTACATATTCGAAGTGTTCCAACTCAGTCCTCATGGGTAGCAACGCATCTGTGGTCACCCTCAGTTGATTACAGATGTCCATAGGCGGCAGTGATCCCTTCAGGTAAAAACTCAGATGCAAAAACGTAGATATTACGAGGATGGAAGACACCTTGTATACACAAACCGGAACAGAACTATACATAGACAGTCGACAACTCAACACAGTCGAGTCCCGTACAATTCCAATACCGTCTTTCGCCACAAAGCAAAACACAAATCAACAACCTCTTTGAAAGTCTCGATACTCTCGATATACCAATTTTACGTTGCAGAAATTTAAACGGCTGACAGACTCTAGTTATCCTTTAACACCAGATGTATAGTTTAAATAATATGATAGCAACTGGGACCGACTGTTTACTGTGTCCTACAAAGTACGGAAGCCCGCATACAATTTAGCAACTAACGGTCACCATTCAATTCCCGACAGTGTCTGACGTTTTAACTCCTGTTTTATTACAATATCTTCACAAGTCGCGAGAACACCTTCGCTTCATGCAATTTCTGTATTAGCTGATTGTGATTTCATCCTTAGCATGTAGCCGCCGAAGACACGAAATGGAGGCAGCTGGAAACACTCTGGTAACTCTTCACTGCTCACCCAATGGCAATTACGAGCCACTGCAGTGCGACAATGGAATGTGTTGGTGCGCGCAGCCGAGGACTGGCCAGCCCATTGTGTCACCCGTGCCCGAAGAAGATATGAATTTGTTGCCTTGTTGTAAGTACTTTATTACAACAGTTTTTAGCGCTGCTGTGTTTCTATGTGAAAGGTGTGGTAAAAGAAGAGTAGAAACGAATCCTGTAAACTAAAACCTCGAGTAGAAGTCCAATCCTATCTATAGTCCGATTTATAATTAGGTGTCCAAAATGTAAACAAACAAATGTCAATGTCAAAATACGATAGGGGAAGT